>PVJA010009312.1:0-61188 GCA_004027025.1 Myocastor coypus
GTTTTTCATTGGTTCACCTTAGGCATTTGGAGCTGTATTGTGCTTTGCCTAGAAAGATCCTGGACACTGCTCACTAAATGTGAGTAAGGTCCTCCTTGCAGTTTTTAAAAGGCTATATCATTTCTACTTGAAAATTACACTGGGCGTGGTGGCTCATGCCTGTAATCCCAGCACTCAGGAGGCTGAGGCAGGAGGATTGGTGTGAGTTCAAGACCAGCCTGGGCTACAAACATAAGATTCAGCATGTACATGTGGATGTACTTCTTGCACTCTTTCCTCTCTTCGGAATCCTTTTTTATGTTTTTATTATTGGTGAATTGTTTTATTTGCTGTAAACTCATGTTCTTTTTTTTTGGTCTTTTTGAGACAGGGTCTTGCTTTGCAGTTGAGGCTAGCCTTGAGCTCACTTTTTGTAGCCCCAGCTGGTCTCGAACTCGCACCAATCCTCCTGCCTCAGCCTCCCGAGTGCTGGGATTACAGGCATGAGCCACCACGCCCGGCTAAACTCATGTTCTTAATAGAAATTTTCTGTTAGGTCATTGCCTCAAATTCTTTTTCTTTTTATTTCTAATCTGTAGCTTTTTCCGTACTTTTTTTTTGCAACTCATTTAATTTTGTCATGGTTTGTTTCATCCATTATGTAACTACCCACTTATTTTTAGTTTATTGAAATGTGTCTATGTTGCCTGCTGTCTTTTTTTTTTTTTAATTTCATCATTTGGTAATCTGGTTTTCCTCACCCATTTTATTTTATTTAGATTTTTTTAAAACTCTGTTTATTTATGTTATGGCCTGTTCAGCTTGCACTGGGGGAGGGGCTATCACAGCATGTTGTGCTGGGAATCAAGCCATGGTACCAGTGGTTGCCTAAGCTTGCCTGAACAGGCACTTTAGACCACGGGGCTCTCTTGCCAGCCCCAAACCCATTTTATTTTAGAAAGGTTATTTGGTAATTTTAATGGTCAATATTTTATGTGGCTTGTTTTGAGTGCTTGCCTTATATCTCTCCAGTTATAACCTTTCTGACATTTCTCAAATGTCTATTTTTTCATTACTTTTTTAGTATTTCCTTCTATGTGTGATATCCATTCATTCTTACATCTCCATTCTTCCTGTATTGCGGATTCAGTCCCGGGCCTTTGTGCAGAGCAATTACTCCAGCCATTTTCTTATTCATTGCTCTTTTTTTTTTGTAAGATTGTGTAGCTCAGACAGTTGCTTAAATTGACTCATGCCTCAGTGTCCCTGTTGGTGGGAGTATAGATGTACATCACCATGTGCAGTTTTCTTGTGTCTTTTATCCTTTCCTATTTCCAAAATGTTACAGCTGCCTTTTCATTATGAATTTCCTAAGAATGTTGGATCCATGAGTTCCATTTGACCTTTATTTTTAGGTTTTGTTACACATGAAAGCCCTATGCTCTAGCAGAAGTGACTGTCTTCCATCCTTGGGGAAATGTCAGTGTATCTTGAGTTTTTGTAGGTTTCACAGCTTTGTTTACCTTAAAAACCATTTCAGTCCTATATCTTGGAGTGAAATCATTCCTTACATGTCTCATGAGGGTTTTGATATTGTTTGATTAACTGTCATGTTCGCTTTTTTAACAGACTAAGCACTAGGACTGGGTGCAAAGCTTACATTCTTTACATTTTTTCAGTTTTTAGTATAATGCATTTACACTAAATATAGGAACAATTTTAATTAAAACATAATTGAAACGGATTCTGAAATTAGTACCAAGCAACCCTTCTTTGGCCATATATATTGGTTTTACATTTATTTATTAACTTGGTGTAAATACTAATTTTTTTTTCACTTTCAAATATATCCCAATGTCTGATAAATTATAGTATCACCTCATTCTCCTATTGCAGATAGGTGGCATTCTGGTTGGGCTAGGTGAATCAACGGATTCTTGTGATCAGCAATTATCTGAAGGAGAGGTTATGATTTAATAAGCCAAATTGGCCTGAGAATGGGCATTGTATAAAACACATATAAGGACTTAAGTACAAGTAGCTCTGAAATGATTATTTGAAAAATTGTTCTCTGAAGCTTAGTCTTGGTTAGAATAGGGATACTAGGGAATAGGCCAGAGCAGACAGCGGACTGCTTTTTTATCATTTGTGAAACAAGAGAAACAGCTAAGATTGTTTCTTAACTCGATTTTAAGAACTGTTTGTTAAGATTCTCTTTATATCAATGAAATATATTGATAGGTGTGTGGGAGGCATTTACTAGAACATTAAAGCTGGGTGTGTTTAATAACTCATGAGACCATGAAATTTAGTGTGAAGAGCTAAAAAATAGAACTTGGTAACAGTTTAGAATTTATAACAAATTAGAATTTAATAAATGCAACTTTAGAAGAAGAACGAGCTCAAAGTACCAGTTATTGCCAAGTCTCACTAGTATTTTAATATTAAAAAAGTGAAAATCTCCAGCAGTAGTCCCTTCAGATAATTAACAAAGGATGATTCATGTGAAAACAGGAATTAGATAGTTGTAGAGCAACTTTCTTGACTTTATATTGTATATATCTGTTGCTTTTCTTCATAAATTGTCGGATGTCTAACACTTGAAATTATTTTATTTTAACCAGTGAGAAAAGATGAGACACTGCCTTAAGAATGTTTTGAGCCAAATATGGTTTAAACACCAGACATCATACTAGCACTGGTGAATGACAGATACCTAGTTCCATTGATAAACAAGGTATTAAAATTGTAAAACAAGTAGAATTCATTTAAGACCATAATCTCTTTCCACAAAGGAATCTGTTGGAAGACTCCCAAGAGTGGCAATCTTTGCAATACCCAGAGCATATGTTGTGGTATTTTTTTGTCTCATCAAATTTTATCATTTAGCTTGCTTCTACTTTTGGGGTATTGTGAATAGTACTGCTGTGAACCTTTGTGCACAAGCATTTGCATGAATGTCTAGTTTGATTTTTTTTTTTTTGGGGGGGTGCATTCCTAGGGTGGAATTACATGTCATGGTTATTTTTCTAAGTTTGCAAAGAATCACTGAACTCCTTGTCACGAAGATTCCACCATTTGAATTTTTCACTAACAGTATATGAAAGTTTTTAGCTTGCCCACATCTTCACCAAATTTAAAAAGGCAATTTTTAAAAATTACTGATTCCCAGATACCATTTTTATTGGGCATCATTTGGTATACTTTTAACCTCTTCACACTGCAATTGTAGTAGAATTACATCCCTCTTATATATATGTATATATATGTTTAATTTTAGCAAAAATGTTAATATCTTATGTACTGAAAATACTTATGAATAGCACTTATAAATTACTAGGGGAAAAACACTTAAAATACCCCACATGGCTACATAATAACTATACTCTAGAAGGTGAAAAGAGAAGATAGTGAGAAAGAAAAAGGTTAGTGCATGCCTCTCCTCCAAAGAAAAAAAAGAACCTTCTTGGTAATATTATCCAGATGATTTAGATAAGGGCTGTGGAGTTAGGCAGATGTGAGCTCAACTCACAGCTTCAGTTATTATCCGTGAAAGCTTGTGCAAATTGTTATCTCTTGTGCCTCCCAGAAGTAAAGAGTTCCATTTCATTTGTTCTCCATTGTATTAGATATTTTATAGCTGATGTACCACCTCTATGGTAAATAGCAATCTTAATATAGAAAAAGTTATTTTATGAAGAAACATGCTGAAAAAGAAACATTAAAATCAGTTATCTAAAGTTATGTTTAAAAGTGATTCTGTTGTACAAATAGCAGAGATTAGTGGGACAGAGTAAAGGATGTCATACAATAATTGTTTCTCTTACAATGACTGAGACGTTTGTGTTTGGCTGATGTCTTTTTCAGTCTTCTTTTGGTCATGTCATGATCTAATACTGCCTAAAGTTCAGTTGACAGACATTCAGATTGAGACTTAGCATAATGACAAAACATCTATAAAAATCTATGGAATAGCTTTTCAAAACTTGAAGTTAACATTATTTGTTGAGTTAAATTTAGATAATTGAGTAGTGATTTAATAAAATTTTTAATTGTAACTTTTTACAATCAAATCTAGTAGGTCATGCTACGAGAAAATGAGCACACATGTTGCTAGTTGGTTTCAAAACATTTGTTTTTACAGTGCTAGGTGCTGCTGTATACTGCAGAGTGAAGTGTGTGGGGCCTGCTGGAGCTGTGCAATGTGGTGGCCGTGATTGAACTGGGGAAAATAAGTAATTTGCAGTTGATAAACAAATCATAAAGGAAATGATTGAAATTCCAGTCTCCAGTGCAAGAGCTCTTGTGCTTTTAAAGAACAAAACTTAAAAGATAGGAAAAGAATGTCAACTTTACAGAGTTTATATATTATGCATAAAGAAGTAACTCAATAATGCTAGTATTCACTTGGATGAGGGATATGAATTTGTACAAGTGCTTAAAAAATAAAAAAAAACATTGGAAAGACTACTCCTTGGACTGCTTCACAAGCCTGTTCAAAGTCATGAAGCAGCCCTTAGTAAAAATCTTGCAAAAATTTTTACCTTGGAGACCACAATTCCTTTCAAGCCATAGAGTTACGTGATTCTGAATTATGTAATGTAAACTAGTGTGAGGAAATGAAAAAAAGATAAAATACATCACTTTTTCAAGGACAGGAGACGATACCAGCATAGTGTCCAAAAAGTTGACAGTTTACATTTTAAAAGTAAGAATTTAAAAGTTTCAATTACCAGGGAAAGAAATGTGGTTTTCTTGCCTCCTGGAGTCTGACAACTCCCTCTCCTCTCCATTGGGAAAGTGTAAGGTAAAGAATACGAAGTGTAATTAAAACAAAAGAGAATTTAGAGGAAGGGTGAGTTGACCACATCCGTAAGTACATTTGCTCAAGCACAAGAAAGGTGTACAAAAGTAGAGAAAAAGAGATTACAAATCTGAAGTGTCTGGATGAGCCTTCTTATAGATGAAGGTAAGGACACCATCATGTTAGGGTTATAGAAATTGGAAAGAGAAATTGGAATTTAGAAGGTAACAAATTACCTGTAACTTGAGCTGTGGTGGTTAAAGAGGTGTTGATAATTGACAAATAGATGATTTGCGCAGGATGACAACCTGGATACAAATCATCTTTCAAATTTTTTGTGATGTTTTCATATATAGATGATGGCTATAAAGTTTTATTATTTGATGCTTTAATAATATGCCATCCTCACTATTAAATATTTGGTGAATACAAAATAACTATCCTCCTATTGCTTTTAACAGTAGAAGTTTACTAAGAAGCTATACTTAGCCAATTGTGGCATGTAGATTCAAAGGCTTTCATGTCTCTAGTTTCAAGCGCTGTAGCATCATAGATGATGTTGGTTGGAAATGCATGTGACCTTTCAGACCCAGCATTTGTAGGCTACTGAAGTTCTTGAGGTTGGATTGACTTCTGTTTGGTCTGCTGTTTTTGTCACTTTACTGTTGGTGGGGACAGAAATACTTGACATCCTCAACTTAAAAGGAGGAGAGGCTTATTTTGGCCCAAAGTTTCAATCCAGGGTTGGCAAGGTCAAATGCAAAAAATGGTCCTAGTGGAAGTGCCTCTTGTGGAGGAAGGCTGTTCATGCAGTGGTATTCAGGAATGTGGGGGGGATGAAGGCACCCAAAATGTAGATATACCCTTCTAGGTCATGCCCCTGTAACCTGCTACAACTGTGCCCTATCTACTAACAGAACATTTAGCATATTTAGTATGACACCCCTGTGATCTGGTCACCGTTCAAAGACACAAGACTTTGGAGACTGTTGCAGATCTAAACTGTAACATTTTCTCCCTGACCATCAGAGGACTTGTGTATTTCTTTATGTTAAATGCTTTTAGTCTGTCTCTAAAAGTTGCCTAAATCTTGAAAGTTTGAACATTATTAAGAAGTCCGAAGTCCAGAGTCTCCTTTGAGACTCAAGGCAGATTATAATTTGTAAAAATCAGAAAGAAAGTTAAATACTGCTGACATATGATAACATAGCATGAATAATCCCATTTCAAAAGGGAGAAATTGGACCAAAGAAGACTGAAATCCAGCAGAGCAAACATGAATTCCTCCAGTTTCATGTCCAATACCAAGGCCATGCTGTAGCTAGGTATGAGCTTCCTTTAGGCTTGTGCAGTCATGCCTTTATGGCATTACTGGTTACAGTCATGCCTTCTGCCTTGGGGTGGCCTTGCTTACTACCTATTTGCTCAGCAGACAGTCCACATTCTGGGCTTCAACTTCCTGTATCTCTGCTGCATTTTTGGCTTTAATGTCAACAGATGTCCTCATTGCTATTGTGGGCATACTACCTGACCTCACAGGTCCTTTTCCAAAATATGAATGAAAGCTTTCATGCCTCCATAACATTTGCATTCTGTATACCTATAAAATCACCATCTTGGTTAAGTTCTGCTACTAGTTCAAGCAGGAGCCAAGCCCCTTTGGATCATGGCTACAGAAGCTTCTGTGTGCCTGAGTGGTTGAATGGTGGGATTAAAATCCTGAAGAACAAATCTCGTAGGCTGCAGAAAAATGTCCTGAATTTTTCTTTTCAAATCAGCCTTTTCAAAAGAGTTTACCTTTACCCTTTACACTCCTGAGACAGTGAAGGTTGTACTCTTGCTATTTTTTAAAGATATTCTTAAGGCATCTTTCCTACTGTCCAGATGCAAAGTAAACCTTTTTTCTTTTTAAACTTTATTTATCTACGTTATGGCTGCCTCAGCCTGCCTTGGGTGTGAGGATGGCACAGCATGTGGTGCCAGGATTGAACCGCGGTCCCTGCAGTTGTCTAAGGTTGCCTAAGCAGGCGCTTTAGACCACTGAGGTATCTTGCCTGCCCCAAAAGTTGAAACTTTTTAAGTGGGGTTTTAACTCTTGATACTGAGTGTAAATCTCTTGATTCTCAATACATATCTCACTAAAAGCTGCTAGCAGTACTTATGCCACAGGTTGAACATTGGGTTCAAGTTTCCTCCACCACATTAGTCTGGAGATAATCCCCAACATGCAGTTTGAAAACATGAAGAAAAATGTAGAGGAATTTTATGCTAGAATGTAGCATGTGGCCTTCATACTAATGTATCCTTATTTCCAGCTGACACACTGACTCTGATCATTACTGTCTTTATTTCTAAGAGCACTCTGGTCTTCTCAGCTCTGACCACAATCTCCCATCAAGCCTGGCTTATATCATGCTAGTGCTTCTGTAGCTGCTATCTCTAAACCTTTCCAAACTCCCATTACAAACCAGTTGTAAAGGCTTCTTGAACCACATGTTCTTGTATAGTCAGGGCAGCAGTCACACTTCCAACACCAGTCTGCCTCAATCATTTTCTCACTTTTAGGATAAGATATGTGACACCAGATAGCTTATTTTATTTAGGTTTATTTTGTTTCACCAATTTAGAAGTTTCATTCTGTAGTTTGCAGGCCAAATGCAGGAATAGCTTTGTGAAAAGGCCTGTGGGAGAGGAAAACTGCTCATATCATGGCATTCTGGAAGAAGAGAAAAAGGAGCTGGAGAGGGAGATGCTTTGTAGGTCATGCTCCCTGTAACTCACCTCTAAACAGGGCTTACTTCATAACAGCACTCTCTGCTGAGCTCACAGTGCCTATTTGATCTGTCTCTATCTAAAAGCCTTAGCTTTTGAACAGTGAAACATTGGGAATAGATCTACTACACATTTTTTGTTGGCTGCGCAGTAGCAGCACAAGGACATTAATAACAACATAATCATCTTCATGTCTATTTTCAAGTATTATATATGTTAGTATTTACTGTATATTACTTGTTGCAATGTCAGTGTCAGTCAAGCTTCCTAAGAACTGTATATGTGAGTGACAAAAAATGCATTATTTATGTGAGTGGATACCTATTGACTTCATGACCTTTTATAAATTTTTTTAAAAGGTAACTTAGGAGGAGCAAATACAAAGAAAATCCTATAGGGTCATATAGTTGGACACTCTGATAAAGAAGTGAGCTTTCCTTTACAAATTAATATATATGTAGATTCCACTTTTTAAGTAGCCAGGTTAAGAATTTGAAATGAATTGAAATTAGTTTCAATTGTAAGTGAAATATCCAGAATTACTACCTTAAATGTATAGATAATATAAAAATTAGTGATGAGAAAGCTTTACCTTTTTATGTATTCGCTTCAAAATCTAGCACTTGACAATATATTGCAGTTCAGGATAGCTGCCACTTAAGTTCTTAAAATAGCCAGATGTGACCAGTGACATTGTATTAAAATCTTCACCCTATGTTCTCCCACCTGTAATAGTTTGTCTTTTGTTCTTTCTTGATACTTTTTATTGCACATACATTTCATGAACTGGTAAACCCTGTAATTTGTAAAAGGAAGACCACCAGACTTTTGGTGGTAATTTGGTGTCAAAGTCTCAAAGCTAGCTCTATATCCAGTATTTAAAAAGTCTGCTTCCAAAGGATTTTGTTTGGAAACATGAATTGCTTTGTTCTCTTTTTATTGTTGGTATCTTCTGTAGTACTGTATATACATACTTGTTTGAAGAGAATTCTCGGCTGGCCAGATAGTTCAGCAGACTAAAGCACCTCCTTAGATGCAGGCACTGGGGTTCGATCCCTAGTGTGCCCTGCCAGCCCTGGCCCCAGGGCATGCTGAGAGTGGACTAAGACGGGTTGTGGTTATGTGTATCTGTAATCCCAGTGCTTGGGAGGCTGAAAACAGGAGGATCACTACAAGTCTGATCTGTGCAGTGAGACTCTACAGACCCTGTGCTAAGTACATTAAAAACAAAACAAAACAAAAAAAAGCTTTTACTGAGAATGCAGAATATATCCTAAATGACATTTTTATGATAGGAAGTATATTTGGCTTAAATAGTATCCTAGGTGGAGTTAATTTAGTAAAGAGTTTATATTGGAAATATGTTTTCATTGGTGTTTTAAGCTGAAATGTCATTTATTATTCATTAAACCTTTTATATTAACACTTCAAGCAAACATGAGTTGCTAATACATATTTGTAATTCTCTTGTTATTGGTAATTTAGCCATTAGCAGTATTCATGTTTCAGACAAGTGCTAATGAGAACAGATGTATGTTCTTATTGTGGACATTTCTAGAAGCCCATTGTAGATAATTTTAAATGAAATTATTTGTGTCCAATGTTGTATTACTGCTTCAGAGTGGAAAGTTAATCATCTGATTACAGTTGGACCTTATTTGGTGTGAGACATGATTAGATTTTGGTTCTTTAGGTTTTCCTTACTACCTTAGTATCATAAGTAGTGACTTCAGTTTTTCAACACAAGTTTTTAAAAATTTTAATGTATGTATATGGTATAAGGTCTCACTACACATCTTGGACTCCTAGTGATCCTCTGCTTTTCAGCCTCCCAAACTCTGGGATTCCAGGCATGCAACACCATGCCCAGTTACAGTGGCCAGCTCAGTTTGCCTGGGGTATGTGTGTGGCATACAGTATCAGGGATTGAACCTGGGTCCTTGTGCTTGTCAGGCAGGTGCTTAGGCCACTGAGCTATCTCCCTGACTGCTAATTTTGATTATTAGAATATCATAAAATGAAATTGGTTGGGACATTTGTATGTTTGAACCAACCTGTTATTTCCTAAGACTTTTAGTCAACCAATTTTTGTTGCCACTTGCTTTTTTCTTATGTGAGAAAATTTAACAAATGTCACTTCATTGCAGCCAGGCATGCTCGTTTGAATATAATTTTAAGTTCATTAGTGGCTGAGTATAATAAGTACTGTTCTAGGAAATTTACATGTATTGCCTGATTTTTTTTAATTCTCCCAGGGAATGCTATCTTTTTGGAAATGAGAAAAATAAGTTCTTGAGAAATAACGTAACTGAAGACATACTAATAAACAATGAAAGCAAGATTTGTACTTGGTTCTGACTTCCAAAGATCGTGGTTTTCATCAATCCGTTTGGGATATTCTGCCAGCATTAGGTTCAAATGTTTATGTGAGAGCATATGTGTATGAGGTTGAAATGGAGAGTTAAAATCTTACAGTGAAGTCAGTCAATTTAATTTAGCATAGTCCTTTGCCTTCTTCTTCACTCTGTTTTGTGTATTATAGCCTTAAAATTAATTGGCTCAGGGCCAGGGAGATAGCTCAGTAGATAAGTGCTTGTCTGGCAAGTGCAAGGGCCTGAGTTCAATCCCTGGTTCTGCAAGAGAAATACATACATGCATACATACATACATACATAACATTAGTTAGCTTAATACATTCATGAGAGAGCCATAATTTGTACATACATCTTGCTGTCTGGTGATTCTGAACTACTTGTGGCACACGTGTGACTATCCTATCAGGTGGCTGATATCACCTTGTGCCATCCAGTGGGACAGTCACACATGTGCCACCAGTGATTTAAGTTGGGTGGAACATATTAAAGTAGCTTTTAAGAATCTATAAACGTAATTACTCATTTTAAAGATACTGCTAAAATCAGTGATAGGGTATAATAGTTTTAGTTGTAGAACTTGGTATGTTACTGTTTTAGATCTCACTTTTTTAATAATAAAAAATTGTAATTACTTAGAACCATTCAGAATGTCAACAAAAGGAGCAACTTTTTTTCTCAGTTACAGTGGTATTCACTTAACAGAGCAGGGTGCTTCCTGTTTAGCTCACCACATTAAACACCTGCACAGTGTTTCCCAATCAGGCACAGGGGACCACAATTCGATCGTCAGAGGCAGCCTTAGTCAGCCAAAAAACGAAAACAAAAACAAAACACTTGTGGCTTTTGAGTTAGCTCAGTGGTTTAAGTGCCTGCATGAGCAATCCCAGTTAGGCACAGGAGATGGCAGTTCGATCCCCAGACCCTCCCTTAACGCAGCCCAAGAGAGCCAAAAAAGAAGACAAAAATCTATCTCAGTTAACAGGACAATTATCTCATAGAAGCTGTATCAGAGACAACTGAAGATGAAAAACTACCATCCTGGTAAATAACTAATTTTCACTGTGTACCAACAAGAACCTGCTTTAAATTTCCACGCCAGATAACAACCCCCATACTGTACCAGGCAAGGTTAATGGCTTTTGAAAATGCCACCAGGACAGGGCTGTCTAAAGACACATTCTGTAGTGTGTTAATTATACGAAAAAAAAAAAAAGACTGTATAGTTTAAAAACAAATCTTACACAGCCTACATTTCAGTTTTTTTCTTCAAAAGGAGTGAGTTGTGTACAGGGGGGTTACACGCTTTATAGACAAGAAAACTTCATTGTAACCAACTTACTCATAATCATCCTCTTCATCTTATCCCTCTTCATCTTCCTCTTTCTCTTCCTCTTCTACCTCTTCTTTTTCTTGCTTTTTTCAGCCTTGATAACTCCCTCTTTTGCTGCATCAGATTTTCTTTTATCCAGTAGGCAGTGATGTCCTTTTTATACTTTTCCTTCAGCTCAGCAGCCTTCTCATATGGCTGCTTGTCATCTGATTTGGTATTATTCAATGTTTCTCCAAAGGAGACATCACCTGTGGAGAGGCCATAATGTTCTCCTTTGATTTTGGAGTGATACTCAGAACAGAGCAAAAAGAAGGTGCCGGAGGCCTCCTGGACTCATTGGGATCCTTAAACCTCTTTCTTTGTTTCTCCATTAGGAGGAATATAAGTTTTCATTTTTCTTTCATGAGCCTTATTTACCTTTGCTGTATCTTTAAATTTTCTTTTCTTTATAGTGGACATGGTCTTCTACCTCTCTGAGAACTTCTTAGTAAACTGTTAGTAACTTTTAGAAGTTATTGGAGGTATCTGGGTGCTGGTGCTGGTGCTGGTGCTGGTGCTGGTGCTGGTGCTGGTGTTCCTCCTCCTGTTCCATCTTCTTTGTATTTTATTACAGGATCTCACTACACAGATCATACTTGTAGTGATCCTCCTGTTTTCAACCTCCCAAGTGCTGGGATTATAGATGAGTGCCACCATACCCAGTTTCAGTTATCTCAGCGCACCTAGTGGGCAGGGCTGGCACAGCACTCTGGGGATCGAGCCTCAGTCCAGTGTCTGCCTAAGGAGACGCTTTAGTCTAGTGAGTTATCTGGCCATCCCTTGACTGCTGCTTCTTGTGCTCCTCCAGGCCAGTTTGCCCAAAGAATGCATTTGATGACATTTTGCCTTTTGGCTTCTTAGGGTCCCCTCTGCCCATGTTTACTTGTTTCCTTCAGCAAGGTACAGTCACCCAGTACCTGTCCAGCTCTCACTTGCTGGGTGCTGTCTCTGTGGAGTTCAGTATACTACAATTAGATCTCTTTATTTTTAGAGGAAAAATTAACTGTGTAATTAGCTGTGGCTGAAGAAACAATTCAGTGAAGTAACTAGGCTTGTGGCCTAAAATGTTTAATATCAGAGATACTCTTGAATTCATGTCTGTTTTATGCACATGCATAGACTTTGCTTTTTTAAAAAACGATTAAGTCACTATAGTTCTTTATACTGTACTGTTAAAAATAGTATGTATACATATATAGTAAATGACAACAAAGGCCATGGTGGCTTCCTAGCCTTTCATCAAATGCTCTTCTGAAGGCTAGTGTTTGTATTTTAAATGTTAAGGCTATCTTACAAAGAAAACATTTTGGAAAGGATTTTAAATCTGAGATTTTGTATAATTCCATACTGGCAACCTATAGGACAAACTAGCACCAGGTGTTATTATTATTATTTTTTAATCACTTTAAATGCCTAAATCAGGACTCCTGTTGAAGAGATAGAAAATTCAAACCAGACTGGCTCACATAACTGAAAAGTTTAGGATGTATTTGGCTTTCAGCATGCCATCAGTGTCTCCCCCGCCTCCCCTTTTCTTTGTACTAGAGATCAAGCTCTGGACCTTGTGCTTGCCAGAGAGGGGCTTGGCCTGCTGAGCTATCTGTCAGACTTGACCTTTTATTTTTCTAGCTTGCTTTCTTGTTATTTGGCTTCATTTTAACTTTTTCTCCTTGTCATAAGATAATTCCTGGTATTCCTGGTATCTCCCATCCACATCTTTCATATTGAGATGAGTTGTGAAATAGTCTGAGTCTGGAACACGATTTTTTTTCATTGGAAGTCTAATTTCATTGAGTCCATCATTGTTGGGATCACAGTGGAGTGATTGTGGTGATGATAAAATGTTCTGTATACGTTTCCTGCCTAGGCCACTGCTTGGTCCTTGAACGTGAGGCACTATCAAATTCCTTGGAAGCAATAAATATTACTACAAATGAATGGTGCTGAATAGCCAAATTAGTATATACAGTATTTTGTAGTGATAGGCATTCTGTGTTTTAACGTAGTGCCCACCTGTCCTTACAGTTATGGCTTTTGTTACCTGAGTTACACATTACAAATGTTTGGTAATTCCCAATGTAGAGCCCAATCTCCTAAAGAATTTGTTACAGTTGTATCATCATTTTTTTTTTTTTTTCTGTTCCATCTAACAGGTTACTTTTGTAACTTTTTGGATATCTATGTCCTGACTATTTTTATAAATGCAAAGTTATATTTGTTTGAGTTGTGAAATGGCAAATATGTTTAGAAATGACTTGATCTTTTTGTTTATTTATTTATTTATATGGCTGGCTCAGCCTGCCCTGAGGGCAGGGCTGGCACAGCATGTGGTGCCGGAGATTGAACCGTGGTCCCTGCAGCCACCCAAGCTTTCCTAAGCAGGCACTTTAGACCACTGAGCCATCCTGCCAGGCCCCATGACTTGGTCTTTTTAGATGACTTTACTAAAAGTTTTCTTACTCATTAAACTGCAGCTCGAAATTTTGAACAGTTTTGCAAAATCCTAAACCCAATCTGGCTTATATATGTAGTTATAATGCAGAAGCTAAAGACTGGGAGGTTGATATCCATGGAATAGAGAGGGGGTAAAGGCTGAAATTGTGTCTAGCGTAAGGAAAATTCGCTTGACAGTATCCTCTTGCACTTGCAGTAGACTCTAAGGCAGTGGTTCTCAGCCTTTCTAATGCTGTGACACCGCAGTACAGTTCCTCATGTTGCGGTGACCCCAAACCAAAAAATAATTTTGGTGGCTACTTCAAAACTGTAATTTTGCTACAGTTATGATTTGGAATGGCTTTAGGCGACCCCAGTGTTTTGGTCGTTCGATCCCTGCTGAAATCGCAACCCACAGGTTGAGAACTGCTGCTCTAAGGCAAGGATATGTTTACATAGGCATGCCTTCACGTGTTTTAAAAGTGCCTTATGAGCCACTCTATGTACATTCGTCTATGTGGTTTGTGATTTTAAATTTTGTTGCCTTTCCCAGAGTTCATGAAGGCTGAGTCTGAGGTGGCAAGATAAGCTACAGGATTATTATTGTTATTTATTATGGCTGGCTCAGCCTGCCCTGGGGGTGGGGCTGGCACAGCATGTTTGCCGGCGATCAAGTTGGTGATCCCTGAAGTTGCCTAAGCTTGCCTAAGCAGGCACATTAGACCACTGAACCATCTTGCCGGCCCCAAGCTATAGGATTTCTCATTAAAATTGATTTTCAAATCAAATACTAACTTTTAGTATAAACTATACAAAGTATACATGGATGCATACTTTTAAACATAGTAAATAATAAGAATATACTGTACTACATATTTGTGTTTCTCAAATTTAGAATTCACTTAGTGCTCTGTTTCACTTCCGTTCATTTTTTTGAGGTCATTATTGACTGAGAGTTGTAAAAATTCTTCAGAGTTTTTTCATATTTTTATTAGCTAAATTTGATAATCCTCTCTGGTTTATGGTAACCCTACCCCAAAACATGTGTTACACACTGGGGGCCTCTGATACTTAGAAAAGAGTTGAGTTTTGAGCAAGTAATTTTGGGGTAAGACATTGTAGAATTTCAATGTTTCAATCTTCAATATTTTCAAAATTTCAAAATAAATTTACTATAAAAGCTGTGTAGAATTTGTAGTTAGTCATTAATCTTTCTAGGAAAAAAAACTACATTGAGAGATTTTGGAAACAGTTGTCTAATTTAACTTGAGGTATCTTGGAGTGAGTAGTGTTTTGAGCCAGGCAGTCTCAGAGCTGTTTCATTTTCCTGTGCTTCAAAGTTCTTCCAACCACTTTGAGCCAGATTTGACAAGAGGCTTACTTTGTGGTAACTTCATACTTGTGAAATTATGGTTTGAGCAAGTCGTATCCTGTATGCTCATCAATCCTTTGAATAAGATGTAAAAAGCAAAATGACCTCTCATGTTTTCAGAGTTCTTGAATCTAGTTTGAATAGTTCTCTTTCTTCTCCTTTCCCTCATCTAGACAGTAGGTGATATAGTAAGAGAAGAAACTTCACTTGCTTGTTTGCCACACTAGTCAAGCTTAGTTCTTGCTCACCATTAATAATCAAACCTTGCCAGGCGTGGTGGCGCACGCCTGTAATCCCAGCACTTGGGAGGCTGAGGCAGGAGGATCGCTGCGAGTTCGAGACCAGCCTGGGCTACAAAAGTGAGCTCAAAGCCAGCCTGAACTGCACAGTGAGACCCTGTCTCAAAAAGCAAAAAAAAAAAAAAAAAAAAATCAAACCTTGTTCATACTTTTATTGCCATATAAAGAGTAGATTGGACTGAAGGAGAGAAGGGACAATGTGGATAAGAAAAACTGGAGGAAGATAAGCACAGTTTGTTTCCGCATGTTTGGACTATAGAATATTATTATCTAATGAAGAGATGCACATTGGAGGGGAATTAGCCTATTTTACCTTTCAGTGGACGATGTTTGGTCTTCTGTGAGATTTCCCACTTATGGAGGTGCACCTCTTCAGCATACTCATTCTGCCAGCACTCACTAGGAGTCAGGACAGTGACTGAATGAATGTTGGTGGCCCAGTACAGATGCAGGATTCTGTCTGTACTGTTTTTGTCAAAAAGAGCTTTCTACAACAGAAATGCTTGGTACCTACTGCATATGGAAATGGAGCAGTTCATGTATGGCTAGTGTGAATATGGCATTGAATTCATAATTTAATTATTAAACAATATAGGTACATATCCCTAGTGGCTGGCATTGGATTGAGTCTGAGGTCTCTGTAGCAACTAAATAGTTTTATCTTTTAGAACACCCACGGAAACTACAACCAAGGAAAGGTATTTTATTTTCTAAATTACCTATACACTCTGGCTTTTCATAATAGGATTTTTTTGAGTATTTAGACTTAAATCCGTTTAAAGTTTGGCCTTGGTAATAAAATTACCTTCGTGGCATTATGGGGATCTCTCAGGACAGGTAGATATAATTTGTATACTAATCAGTTAACTTTGCAAACTGTGTGAATGGTCATATGTGTTTGTATTGTAAATGTGGTTTGCCTAGTTGCTCTGCAGATAATTCTGCAATTGAGTGGTTACTGCGTGTCAGGCATTATTTTAAGTTTTAAAGCATTTTAAAAAATATTAACTTCATTTTTGAAATGAAAAAATTGAGGTACAGAAAGATGAAGTATTTGCACAAGGACAAATAGTTTGTAAGAGGTAAAACCAAAATTTGAACACAGTGCTTTGGCTCCAGAGGTTAGGCTCTTCATTGCTGTTGTATAATGGTTTTGCAAGTTGTTCTGAAATGATGGTAGACGCTTCATTAGTATGTGTAGCAGTCTTGAAGGCGGTTATGGTAAAACACCATGTAAAATATCATAGACCATTTGTATAAAATAGTGAAAAGTGAAGGAAGTAGTTACTTCTTTCAGCCAGCTCTTCCACTCTTTTCACCTGCCTTGCTCCTTTAGGCTGTCTACTCTGAATTCCTCTGCAATAATTGTTAGTGTAATGCTAGTGTGGAGTTTTTCCTAGGCATGTAATATTTTTGACATTAAGAGAGTGGAATCATTCAAGTCAGCTGAAAAAGAAATGACCTTTTGTACTTTCTATAAAATCAGCTTTGAATTAGTAAATTGTCTTACTCCTTTACTCCCTTTGTCATAGTGGGTAAAACTATCAATGAGCAAGTAAAACTTTCTGCCCTGTAGTATAATAAATGTTACTACCAAAGTGCTGTGAACATTTCTTCTGCTTATTTAACTCTACTCTATACCGAGACTAACTTCTTTAGGAAATATAGTAAAAAATTCTATTTTAAGGCTTATTAAAACAGATTTGTAAGAATGTGTTAAGAAAATACATTGGCATTTAGTTAGAGTTTTTTTTTTTTTTTTCCCCTTGTTTTTAAAGTTATATTTTTGGGCTGGGTGAATAGCTTGGCAGTCTAAGCCCCTGCCTGGGTAAGTGCAAGCACCTGGATTTAATCACCAGTAACACACGCCATGCTGGCCCCAGGTCCCTGGTTGTGCTGTGCTGACCACCGAAACTAGGCTTGGTGACATGTCCCTGTAATCCCAGTGCTAGAGAGGCTGAGACAGGAGGAACACTGTGCATCTGAACTGCATAGTGAAACCCTTATTAAAAGAATAAGAATAAAAATATAAAAAAGATTATAGAATGCAACTCTAATAACGTAATACATGTATAGAGTGTAATCATTTGATCAGGATAACTGCCATATCTTGTCATCTCCAACTTACTTACTTACTTTCTTTCTTTCTTTCTTTTCCTTCCTTCCCTCCCTCCCTCCCTCCCTCCCTCCTTCCTTCCTTCCTTCCTTCCTTCCTTCCTTCCTTCCTTCCTTTCTTGTACAGGGTCTACAGAGTCTCACTACACAGGTCACATAGTGATTCTCCTGTTTCTAGCCTCCCAAGTGCTGGGATTGTAGTCACATACCACCACACCCAATCTCAGTTGCCTTTCAGCTGGCCCTAGGTGTGGGGCCAACACTGCGTGCTGGGGATGGAACCCCTGGATCCTGTGTCT
The DNA here is from genome assembly GCA_004027025.1 of Myocastor coypus. Lineage (NCBI taxonomy): Eukaryota > Metazoa > Chordata > Mammalia > Rodentia > Myocastoridae > Myocastor > Myocastor coypus. The sequence goes on from PVJA010009312.1 coordinate 17,818, forward strand.
GCCTAAGCAAGCACTTTAGTCTGCTTAGCTATCTAGCTTGCCCAATATATATTATTTCTTTGTGTGGAGAATATTCAGAATCCTCTGTGTTAACTGGTGTAGTAGTTGTAGTGTTCAGATAATTATTGTTGCTATAATTATCCTACTGTGTTGTGAAACATTAGAAGTTATTCCTTCTACCAGGCTGTACTCTGGCATTCATTGACTGTACTATTTCTGTCTTGGGCTTCCCATTTATGCCTTAGGCTTCTGGACATGAGTGTTCTCTGCTTCTTTGGTATCAAATTTTTAGATTTTCTATAAAAGTGAGGACATAAGTCTTTCTGTGCCTGATTGATTTTACTTGTTATGAGGTCTTTCATCTCTATATTGTTGCAAATAACAGCACTACATTCTCGTTATGGCTGAATAATATTTCATTGTGTGTGTATCACATATTCCTTATCCATTCATCTGCAGGTGGTTATGTAGATTGATTCCATATCTTGGCTATTATGATAAAATATTTGCAATAAGAGGAGTATGAAGATACAGATTTAATACTTTAGGTGAAGACCCAGTAGTAGTTCAGTAGTGCTATACTAGTTCTATTAGTAGAGTGAGTCTGTCTGTCTTTTCTTTTTCTTTCTCTTTCTCTGTTTCTTATCTATCTATCTATCTATCTATCTATCTATCTATCTATCTATTTTGCAGTAGCACAGATTGAATTTAGGACCCTGTACTTGCCAGGCAGGCTCTTATTCTACTGAGCTATGTCTCCAGCCCTTAAAAAAAGTTTACACACACACACACACACACACACACACACACACACACTCTCTCTCTCTCTCTCTGTCTCTGTCTCTGTCTCTGTTGTTTTTCTCGTTGCAGAGACAAAGTAGTTGACATCCCAAATTAAGGAAGGAAAAGTATGTAGCTCACAATTTGTGGAGGTTTCAGTCCATAATCAGCTGGCTCCAGGTTAGGGTGGCACATTCAGAGGGCAGCATTTCATGGAGGTGGAAAATAGCAAAACAGGAAGAAGCAGCAACAGCAGAGAGCAAGCCTCTCATTCTCTTTCTGTTATATCGCATTTAGGCTCTCCTAGGGTAAATATAGCATTTACACCCATAATCCCAGCAGTGGATCATGAATTAATCACTAGGAGTTGCTTCGTGACTGTATGAGGCTTCAGGGAGACAGCTACACACAAACCAGAACACTAATGGCACATGAAAGTTCTTTCTCTTCATCCTTGCCAGTGTTCATTATTTTGTGTTTTCTTGATAAAAGTTATTCTTAGTGGTTATGATTGTGATTACTTTTCTAGTGATTAGTTAATATCAAACATTTCTTGTATACTTGTTGATTATAAACATTTTGAAAAAGTTTGTTCATGTTAATTTATCCATTTTTGCTTTCTAAATTGGATTATTTAGCACCGGGCGTGGTGGCGCACGCCTGTAATCCCAGCACTCAGGAGGCTGAGGCAGGAGGATCAGTGCGAGTTTGAGACCAGCCTGGGCTACAAAAGTGAGCTCAGGACCAGCCTCAACTGCATAGCGAGACCCTGTCTCAAAAAGACAAAAAAAAAAAAAAAAAAAAAAAAAAAAAAAAAAAAAAAAAAAAAAAAAAAAAAAAAAAAAAAAAAAAAAAAAAAATTATTTGTACGAATTGTTTGAATTCCTTATGTACAGTATTGTAGATAGTAATCTTTTGTTCAGTGAATAATTTGCAGACATAATCACTCATTCTGCTGTCTTTTCACTCTGTTGTTTTCTTTTTCTTGCCTTTACAGACCATTTACTATGACAAAAACCCTTTTGTTACTTTTGCTGTTGTTACTGGTGCTTTGGAGATCATATCTAAAAATTTTCATTCAGACAAATGACCTGAACATTACTTGTATATTATCTTCTATTTTCCTGGGTGGTTTCTGCCCTTTCATTGAAGTATTTTGATTTGAGTTGATTTCTTTCTTGTATAGAATAAAAGAGGTTGGGGTCTACTTTTTCTAATGCATGTAAGTATCTAGTTTTTATGGCACTAGTTAATGGAAGATGTGTATTCTTGGCTTGTTTTTGTCAAAAATTGATTTGGCTACAAGTATGTGGATTTGTTTCTGTGCATTCTGTTGTTTCTTGGTCTATGTGTCTTGTTTCTATTTCATCCTATTTTGGTTACTGTCACTAAGTTGTTTTGAAGTCAGATACTATAATGGCTTCAGCTTGGTTCTTTTTGCTTAGGATTTCTTTGACTGTTGAAGGGGTTTTTGATAGAAATTTTGTGATTGATTTTGCTATTCCTCTGCAGAAAGTCGTGGATATTTTGGCAGGATGTGCTGTGAATCCATAGGTTGTGTTAGGTAGCATGGAAATTTTAGTAACATTAATTGTTCTAGTCCATGAAGAAATGTCTTTGCGTGTGTGTTTTAATACATCAGTTTTGTTACTTTCACTGTAGTAGTCATTCACTTCCTTGGATAGATATATTAGGGCTTCTTTTTTTGTTATTTGATGTCTTGATTATTTTATTAGCAATTTCATTATTAGATAACCAAGTACTGATTTTTGAATGCTACAACCTAGTGAATTCATTTATCAATTGTGCCATTTTTTCTTTTAAACCTTGAGAGTCATTATCAAGTCATACTGTCTGTAAACAGGCATAATTTGACCTCTTATTTTGATGCCTTTTTTCCCTTTCTCATTACTGATATGGGTAAGAGTTGAAGTGTTGTATTGAATAGAAGTAGTGAAAATAAACATTCTAATTTTAGACAAATCAATTTCACTTTTCCCCCATTGAATACGTTGTAGGCTGTTCATTTTTTAATATATAGTGCTTATTGTAGATGTTGAGGTGCATTCCTCCAAAATTTAGCAATACACTCTCCCAATGTTGGCGCTTTCTTCGTGAGAATTTTTTTTTGTTGTTGTTGTTCAGGGTATCATGATGCAGCTCCAACTCATAGTGATCCTCCTGTTTTCAGCCTCCTCAGTGCTGGGATTACAGGTGTGTGCCACACCCGCATGCAGTGCACCTGGGGGCTGCGCTGAAGTGGCATGTGGTTCCCCAGGATTGAACCCAGGCCCTGAGCTTGCCTAAGCAGGCATGTAGTCTGCTGAGCTATCTCATTGACCCTTTTGTGAGAATATTTATGACTGGTTAGTGTCACTGTTATTGGCATACACTGATTTTTTTGTGTGTGTATTCATGTTTCTGTTGTGCTAGGTCATCTGAGTCTAGAAATTTATACATTTATTCCCAATCTTCCAGTTTGCTGGCATGTAGGTTATACCAGTCCCTAGTGATCCTTTTGTAATGTCAGTTGGAATAATTCTGTTTTCATCTAGGCTTTTATTTATTTGGATCTTCTCCTTTTTGGTTACTCTAGCTGAAGTTTTGTTAGGTTTGTTTACCTTTCCGAAAGCCACGTCTTTCAGTTTTTATCTTTTAAGTCTGTGCATTTATCTCTTGTCTTGATCCAAAGATTTGTTTTTGCTTTTGTAGTTCCTTGAATTGCATCATTAGATTGTTTATTTGAAATCTTTTTTTTTTAATTGTGGTTTTATATTGCTATAAAGGAACTAGAGATTGGACCAGCTTCTCATGTGTGGAAGACAAGTGCTTTATCACTGAACTTCAACCCTTGTCTTTTTTACATTTTATTGGTGGGGTTTTGCTAAATTGACTGGCCTGTCTCAGAGCTTGGGAATCTTTATGTCTCACCTGGGGGTAGTGTACGTACATGTACTGCTATACTCACTGTATGTATTATGTTTTTATTTTTATTTGTTCCAAGACTTTTTCCAAGTTCTCTTTTGATTTATTGAGTAATCCCTTGCTCACTTAGTAGCATGTTGCTTAGTTTCCATGTATTTATTATAACATGACATTCTACTTATTGATTTCTAGTTGTATTTTATTATGTTCAAAGGTGATTTTGTAAAAAAAAAATGTTTTGGCACTTTTTTTGTGTCACACATACAGACTATCCTCAGCAGACAGTGTTCCATTTCCTAATAACAAATGTGTATGTTTTGAATTGGGTGATTGTTTTCTAAGTGTTTGTTAGGTCCATTTGCCCTGAGTGTCATCTCCAGTATTTATTTGCTGAATTTGTGTATATGTGTGTGCATGAATTTATCTTCTGGTCTGGATGGTCTGCCCAAAGATAAAAGTGGTATTTTAAAATTTTGGCCTATCACTGTATTGAAGTCGTGTTTTTGATTAAACAGCATTTCCATTATATAATGGAGTTCTCTGATATTTGATCCCTGAGTGGATTTACGGCTGTTTACTCTGGTTTCGTTGGTTCCCTGATCACTTAATGTCCTCCTTTGATTAGTTTTTACAGTTTGTGATGTTGATTCTTTTTTTTCTTTTTTCTTTTTTTTTTTGGTAAATAGAGCACTTTTTACTCATTCCTGGATTTTTGTTTGCATGGTGTATCCTTTTCCATCCCTTTGCTCATTCTGTCTCTTTACTGATGACGTTAATTTCTCATAGGCAGCATATTATAGTACCTATTTTTAAAATCCATTCAGCCAGCCTGGATCTTTTAATTTCAGGGATTTGTATGCATTTATATTCACAAGTTCTTACTGGTAAGCAAAGCTATATGCCTTTCATTCTGTTTATTTTTATTTATTTATTTGTTTGTTTGTTTGTTTGTTTGTGTGTGTGTGGTCTTTTTTTTTCCTCTGGTTCATTTTTGCATTTTGGTAGTTTCCGCTAATAACAGAATTGAACTTTCTTTTTTGTGAATTTGCTCTTTTTGTGTTTTTATCATTGTTTTGTGTTGACTTTGTGTTGTGGAGCCAGGTTGATGGTGACTTTAGTTCATTTGTCTTAGAACTTTGTTTTTCCATCATTTTTGAAAGATGTCTTTGTTAGACATAGCATTCTTCATGAGCAGTTACTTATTTCTGGACATTTTAGGTACTGAAGTGATTTTTAAAACATCATTAATGTGTAATCAGTTATTGTACCTTTTCTTGGTAACTTTTTATGTTAGCAGACCAATTTAGTTTTTCATTGATCAACCTCAAGTGTGATTATATTTTTATGTCAAGAATACTGTTTGTCCTTTCTGTTTTGTTCTAGCTACATAGATGATGGCAAGTATAATCAGATTCCAGGCATATCTATTTTTTACACACTTTGGGTAATAGTGTTTACCAACTAGAAACACTGTAAATGAGATTCCACCATAGTATTAAGTTCTGCAGTGAGACTGGTTGTGCTTGTTTTTGCGGTGACAGAATAATCAGGAGAAAAAAATTATTTCATGGCCTCAGCCATGGTTACCTGGATCCGTTGTATTTGGACCTTCCATGAAGTGGACCATTATAGTGGAATAGAGAATGAGGAATGAGTGTGTGATGGAACAAAGCTGATGACCGACCCCTGATACTGTTTGCGGCAGGTGATGATAGAAAAGGGCTCAACTCCCAGTGTCCCCTTGGGTACACTCCAGTGACACAGCACTCCTAGGCACTGTCTTCCAAGGATTCCATCATCTCAGACCTTTAACACATAGTATTTTAGGAGACATTTAAGGTTCAAACCATAACAGTGGTGTACACATACATATTTATTTGTAGTAGGTTGCAGTCTTTCATGTTATTGTTCTTTATATAGTTCTCATCATTCAGAGAAATCAGTACATGTCTTTTTATTTTTATTTTTTGACAGGATATGTATGTATTTCAGGCAAATCATGAACTATGTACCCCAAAATGGCCTTGAACTCACAATATTACCTTGGTTTCCTGATGGTTGGATTATAGGCTTGGCTAGTAGAAGGTTTAATTTCAGATCTGTCAGCACTGATTACAGGATTGGTAACATGTTAATGTCATACTATTCTTTGTTCTATCCTGTATTGAAACTTTATGTTTTCACAGGATTTTTTTATCCATCCATTCTTCTATCCTTCTAACCTTTCTTGAGTAGTGGTTGGTATGTTTAGCTGTAGAAACCAAAAGAATATTTGTGTATATCTAGTTCAGTTACCAGCCCTCATGTGTTAGTGTATGGCACAGTGAGATTTTTCTGTAGGATTTTAATATTTCATATGAGTGAAAATCTTCCTTGCTGTGATAGAAAAATTCTAGTAGGATTGCCATTGTCATAGGTAGATTTTGTTAATTGTTTTGTGGCTACTGAAAATGAATGCAGAGGTTACCTTTGAACTCTGTTTTATAGTTAGATGGAAACAACTTGTAGTTTTTCTGAGAGTCATTCTATTGGTTGAATCTTCTAAATTGGTATTAACAGTAAGTTTTACTGAAGTTTAAGAATAAGCCTTTGGTTGATAAAACCAGTTGTAATAGGTAGCTAACTGGTGGTCAAATTCTTACACCCAGCTGAATTGAACTAGCAAGGTGCTGGGTGTGAGAGGCTCACTTGAGGTTTACTGCCAGTAGCATAAAGGCAGAACAGGAAAAGCTGTCAGGTACGCTGTTAGGGATCCTGTGTGAAGAGCCTGTTGGAGCTGTTGGAAGCTGCTAGTTCTCTTGGCTTGTTCTGCTGGAGAATGTTGCCATGCTAGCTTTCCCGATAACTTTGGTCCTTAAGCATAGCTTCTTGGTTCTGGAGGGGAAGATGGTACACTGCTCAGCTTTATGGAAAAGCTTGTTACACTGGCTTTCCTCATTGCTGGAGGAGCTCTGGACTTCACTGTTGGTAAGGATGGCTGTGGTACTTTTGTGGGAGCCCTGGTGCTTACCTTGAGCATTGTTTCCTAGCTCTAATTCAGATTCCCCATCCTGTTAGCACAGATCCTTCATCCTATTGGGACAGACTTTCTAGCTTCCACTGCTGAGACCTTGGCTGAGACCTTGGGCATTTCCTGCACTTCTTGTATATGATTCTTCGGTGATTCATTATAAAATGTGTCCTGTACTACATTGTTTGCCTTGTAGAAATCCCAAACCATGACATCAGTTTAGGGGATAAACCTTTAATTTTCGCTAAAATCATGTGTTATAAAGAACAAGATAAATTTACTTCCTGCTCATTGTTTTCATGAGGTCCTTTCAATTGACAGCATTCAAATTAGGACTTTTTTTTTTCATGTATGCTTTGAATACTTCTTTGCAAAAGTGAACTTGAGAATGTGTGTATTAGTAAGTGCCTTGAATTAATACTTACTAGGTGCTAGAGATATAGTTCAGTGTCATAAGCGCCTGCCTGGCAAGTGCAAGGTCCTGAGTTTGATCCCTGGTACCTCCAAACAAACAAAGGAAAGCCCAGAAACCTTACAAGTGAACACTTGCTAATTTATATCTTCACATTTTTAGAACTTATTTATCAGAAGGGTAGTGAAAGAGCTCGTTTGTGAGGTCTGACTGCTAAAGTAATAAATGACCTCTCCTATTTTCTGTGATTTGAGAATTTGGGAGAGGATTAATTGGTTTAGGGTAGAGCATGAAGTTGCAGTCAAGGTATTGTCATCAGGCTAGCTATTTGAAGACCTGATTATGTATATTGGAAGACACGCTTATTTGCAAGAGTTCTCAGTTCTTTACTGACTATTGGCAGGAAGCCTTAGATTCTTGGCATGTGTGCCTTCTTTAAATGTTCTTATGCCAGCTAAGTTCCTCTAGAGTAAGGGATCTGAGGGTGGGGTGGAGGAAGGAATGACATCTCCGCTTGGCCTACTTTTCCTTACACTTGGTGTCTCAGTTTGTAAGCATTCTGCCAGAGGAATGATGCAGAAGGGAGGGAGTGGGCATCAGTGTGGATATCAAGTGGAAATCGCGTTGCCATTTCTCACCCAGCCTTGGAAGTCATACATCAACACTTCTGCTACATTTTTTTTTTTTTATCTCAGGAGTCACAGGGGCCTGCTCAAATTCAAAAGGAGGAGAAGTAGCCCATGCCTCCTAATACGGAAAATGGCTAGAAAAGTCTTCGGGTTGGAAGTATTGATGTGATCATTTCTGGGAAAATACAATGTCTGGAAGAAGGTAGACCTAGAGGGGATGCTGGGAGGTAAGTTAACATGTACTTGCATTCTAGGGAGGAGCTGATAGTAGAAGTGGGGATGGAAAGATGTAGATAAAAGAATATGCAAGAGAAATATCAAAAGACAGTTTATTGGTTTAAACTGGATAGTTAAAGAGATGATTAGGGATGACTTATGAGTGAATTTCAAATTCTAGAGAAAGCTGGCATGAAAGTTTTTATTTTAATAGTTTGGATTTTGGTGAGTTGGGAAGACCTTTTCTAAGATCATTTCTGAGCAAAATGATGTCACTTGAGGGACAGTCAGTGGAAATGTAATGTTGCTAGTTTAGTTCAAAGTAGTAGTCTGAGCTAGAAATAATTAGTTGAAAATTTTAGATTTATAAATGGCAGTAGGTACAAATAAATGAGTTAAATGAAGGTACTGAGAAGATGAAAAGGGGGTGGGTGAAACTTTGAGGCAGGTCAGTTTTTAGTTCTTGACTAGAAGAGTCAGCAGCAAACTAGAGAAGTAATGGTTTAAGAGGGAGAAAATAAGGAGGTTAAATGGCATGAGAATTTTTAAGGATGTAACTAGGGCTGGCCAGATAGCTCAGCAGGCTGAAGTACATGCTTAGGCAGACACCGGACTGGGGTTTGATATGCACCAAGCATGTTGGCCCTGTCCCAAACAGCAATTGAGACTATGGTGGCCCACGACTGTAATCCCAGTGCTTGGGAGGCTGAAAAGGGAAGGATCACAAGTCTGATCTGTACAGTGAGACCCTGTAGACCCTGTACTAAATACATTAAGGAACAAAAAGAAGGAAGGAAGGAAGGAAGGAAGGAAGGAAGGAAGGAAGAAAGAAAGAAAGAAAGAAAGAAAGAAAGAAAGAAAGAAAGAAAGAAAGAAAAGAAAGTAAGTAAGTGTAACCAAGCCAGGGATGCAGAGGACTGCTTGCTGATTTGGCCTGACTTAAATGTTGATTTTTAAAAAGAAGTGAACATGGAGACAAGTGCAGTGGTGCAAATAAATGACTGGAAAGGAAGAGAATGGAGATGTCTGTGAGATGGCTTTCAATTCAGATGTTTGGTCAAGGAGGGTGAGGGGGTTATACCAGTAGCTACAAAGTAGTTTGAGGTAGTTAGTTGTGTTGTGTATTGATATGTACCTGTACTTCTAGCTACTTTGGAAATTGAGACATCCCTTGAGCCCAGGATTTTAAGACCAATCAGGCCAAAATAGCAAGACTCTTTTCTCAGAAAAGAGATGTTGCCAGTTAATTTTTTTTTTTTTTTTTTTTTCCCACTTTACAACACATTTGTTTGACGATCAGAGGAGAGTGCAGTAAGGTCAGAACCCTGCCTATGTTTTCAGTTTAATGTAACATCAGGATGTGCAGAATCATATTTATTTAAAAAGTGAAACAGGACATTTATAGCCTAATATGTTAAACAACTGTAGTCACATTAGGCCATTTATAAAGGCAGACTTTGTCTTTATTATGTCTAGTACATGTTTTTATTGTACACTACATTGGTGACTTAAATTTTTTTCACTTATATATGAATGTAATATTTTTGTCTGTACATATACATACATTTAATGTAGGAACACATAAATTTGTACCATAAAAAGTATGAAAGGGTGCTATATGTCTGTATGCAGATGAACAGGAACATGTTTCAATGTAAATGATTCATAATTAGCTTTGGTCCCACCAAACTCAGGAATGCAGGTAGTTAAAATTGTGCCCCTATTTACTGACACCTGCATTTTGGTTTAACTTCTAATGGTTACTCATTTACTAGACCTTCTGATAAATAAATTATAGAAACTGGAAGATGGAAATGTTTTTATTTATAGGAGTTAGGGCTTCATTTTAGTTTTGTAGTTTATAAGACTGTTCATCTTTGATTTGGGAAAATGGCTATGTCTCAGTGTAACAGTAAGCACATATGATTATTTTTAGTGTATATAAGAAAGCTCATACTTTTTTAAATGATGATAGAATTGATTTTGCGGTGAGCATTTATCTGAGATGGGAGTCAGGAGAAATCTAGATTCTCTGGTCTTAGGTGTTTTGTTATAAAATAAGGACGTTGCAAATACTAAACTTTTAAATTCCTTTTGAGTTTTAAAATTGAAACGAGTATAGCTACTTGAAGTCGTTCATCTACAGCGTGAAATCACTTCATGATGAACCACTGCTCAAACTTTTCAATCCATAAATGCCATTTAGAAGTGTTATTAGTTTTGCATTTGTCTTTTTACCTGTGTATTATAAGCTTTAAAACTTTTCAGGATAAAGTATGTAGTGGCATTTTAAACATGTATGGTTTCAGGCTGTTACATGGAAAGCACAGAATAGATTTATGTTTATCTTATGTTTTGAAGAAATGATACAGATGGAAACATTGTCTGTAATTATACCAAAGATACATTTTTATGAGAAGGTAGCAGTAATTTTATTTTTAATGTCTGCAGAGTAAGTTTTATTTTTTGCGACAAGGTCTCACCATATAGTTGAGACTGGCCTTAACCTCACCATGTAGTGAGCTCGCCTGAACTTGTCATGTCAGTTGTTGTGCCCCAGTGTCTAGAGTGCTGAGATTATAGATGCGTGCCACCATGCATAGCCTTGCTCTTACTTTTTGGCAAGGCATATTTCCATATAGACATTATTCCTCTTATTTCCATAACAAAGAACTATAAGTTAGTGACTTTAATCATAGATTTATTATCATTTACAGTTATAGACAAGCCATTCTTCATTTTGTAAGGTGTGGGCAAAGCTATTCTCTAACACCTGTAGTAGATAATCCCTTTTGCTGCTTCTTGTTTGTGGTTTTTGTAAGCAATCTTTGGCATTTCTTGACGAGATGCATCGTTCTGTTGTTTGTCTCTGTTGTGTGACTTTTTGCCCAGTTTTATTTTTTCTCTCCTTTATGGAGACAAAAATCACATTGAACTTTTATGGTTCAGATATAAAGTATCCACTGATTCTAGTATGTGAAAGGTGACTGGATCATAGAGGACTATATTCATCAGTGATTTTATACTTTGTTGAGCTCACTTGCTAAATTTCCTGTCAGAAGGTTGAGTAAATGGGAGCCTGATCTAAAAGTCTATAGTCTTGTCCTTGGCTTCCCCCTTTGTTCTCTTTTTCTGGCTGCCATTTTCTGGCTGCCATTGAACATTTTTTCTGCTATCCCATGTTTGGATTTGAGTGAGCCAGTCAGTCTTAGATTGAAACTGTGAACCAAGATAAAATTTCTCCTTTGACTAATTTCTGTCAAATTTGTGTGATGGGAAAGTGATGGAGATGGGTTTCAGTGCCAGAGAAGTGTTATCATTGCTGTGATAGTACTCAACTGTTGTTTAGTAGTCTTTGTTGCTGTTTGGATGAGTTTAGAGAAGCTGGGTGGAGAATGTAGTGTTGTGAGTACTTGATGGATGATGACACTGGTTGGCATTTTGAAGAACTAAATAGTGATAGTGTTGTGTACAATAAAAGCCAGATTCAGGAGGTTTGAGTTGGGAACAAAAACTTGTTGACAGTCTACATTTTGCTCATGTCTTGAGACTGTGAGAGATGTAAGGGCAGCAAACTCATTAATGTGGCGGAGAAAATTTCCAGGCAGCCCACCGTTTGAGATACAGTGTGGGTTTTGTAAATGGATTTTAGTCATATTCATAGTGAACATTGGGAGCAAAAAGGAGAGCTGGTAGTGTGAATGTTGGCCACAAAGGAAGCACCTAAAAAGTTGGGGCAAGGAGAGTGTGGTTGCTCGAAAGTTTAACGTTAAAAAAAGCCAACTACTCAGGACAGTAGGAAAGAGGCCTCAAAGACATCTTAGGAATTGACTAGACTTCACTCGCTACAAACTTAAAAGGGGCAGAGTGTAAATCTTTCGTTTGAAGAGAGCCTTACCGTGAAGGGCCATGGAACCCATTTGTGTTCTTACAGGGCTCTGTAGCTATAATCCAAAGGGCTTGACTATTGCTTGAGCTGACAGTAGACCTTGGTATCATCCGTATGGTGTGGGTGCTATGAGCATGCAGAATTTAAGATTTACAGAATCATGGTGGCTTTCACTCTGAATTTACAAACCAAGCAATGTGCCCCTGAAAGGATTGTTATGAAGCTAAGGACTAAGGGTCTGTATTGTACCAGGGTAAATTCATTTTAGTTGATCATATCTGTAGTAACTTTGTTTCCAAATACAGTCACATTTTGAGATAGTGGGGATTCAAACTTTAATCTCTTTTAGAGGAATATAACAATTGTCAGTTAGTGAAGATTTTGATTTTAAATAACAATATGCTCATACCAGAGTTACTGCTTTCTTCCTCCTTATTTCATAATCACTTCTGCATTGCCACTATCTTTTTCCTATGTGCTGAACAAATATCACACAGCTCCAGTGCTTCTGTAGCTGAGACTAAATAAATGACTTTTTATAGATCTAGAGGAAATGCTTTCTGTGGAGCTAAGACACAAGGTGAATAGTTAAAGTGACTTTCATATGTATTAACATATTAGAAAACATATTAGGTTATGATGAAAAGTAGACACTTTTGAATCTACCTTAAAATACTTGGAATTGTCTGGCTCTGTGGCGCAGTGGATAACACATTGGACTTCAAGACCAGTGAAGGCATTTAAAATATCTGATATGATATATCCTAGTGATAATGGCTACCTGGGTAAATTACATTTTTTAAATTAAATTTTTAAATTTAGGGAATAATAGGTAAAAATGAAGAAAATTTTATTTCCTTTTTCATACTATTTTATTTTTAAATGTGTTCAAGCACATGTGTTTGAAACTAATGAAAGGACAAAAGAGTCATTGTGTACTTTGTCAGTTTATGGACTTGATGTGCACAACAAAGAGTAATTATTTCAGGAAAGGTGATTTATAGAAGTAATAGTAGAAATAATTGCTACAGCAATTTACCAGTTTTCTGAACTTGAACATTTGATATTTGCAGCTAGAAATCATAATAGTTAGGATGATAGTACAATGATTTTGCTGGCAACAAATTATGAATTTCTTGGAAAATGCTCATTTAAATTAATTTTTCTTATGTATATTTTAATAGTTAATTACTGAGACAATTATAAACTTCCCTCATCTCCTACCTACAGTATTTCTTCTAAATTTACTAAAATGGTTATTGTCTGTGGTCATGATATTAAGTAAAATAATTTGGTAATATTTGTCCAGTTCCTTGATGTATTTGGAGACTAATTTCTGTTTCTATTAAGTTTTGTTTGATCTTCTTCAAGGGTGATGATGGAGACTGGAAAAATGTGTCTTGGGTTTGCTATCTTCCATTGAAAGATTTCTAAGTATATCTGGAGGTTTTACATAAAAGTTATGAAAATTACTGACTTCAGTCTTCATTTCAAGAAACCACCAAATGATTAGTTTTTTATTGTTGAGTAAAAACTGCTACTTTACGAGAACATAATGAAGTATGTCATTTTGGAAATTATAAGTGAAAGACACATGTAATATACCATTCATTAATAGTAATCTTGGAATTTAGATGGAATATTAAAATCAGATGTTCTCTGTTTGATATGCACTTACAGATACTAGGTAAAATTACAGCACTGTGTTGGTGACTGTTTTAAACCACTAGCACTAACAAATCAGATATGTAAAAGCATGCTAAATAGACCACAAATAGTACATTTACTTAAAGTACAAATGTTGGAACTTAGCTGGGACTCAGATTTTTTTGCACTTCACACATGTCTACAGATGACTACAAAAGCCTCACTAGTATTGATTTCAGCTTATAAATACATACGACGGAGTAAGTGAATTCACAAATATGAAATCTGTAAAAATGAGGAAGGATTGTGTATCTGATGAACAATTAAAATGAACTGTGTTGTTAGATTCAGTACCTTCTTAAAAATCTTAAAGACCGAAATTAATATATCTACTCCTGTTTTTTGATTTCTCAAATGGTATATATTGATACAGAATCTCCATTATCAGTATTTGATGTAAATAACTAAAATATAATGCTTTGCTGTATTGGATAGAAAGGAGTCTGCTACATAAAGGAATCATGAATTATACTCAGTGGCACAAGGAGATAGAGGTCTTTGACTGATGCAAAGCATCACTTACCTTCTTTACTGCAGTTTCCAGATGGAGCAGTAGCCATATTCTTTAAGTAACTCTGCTGTGACAGCCTCCAGGTATTTGTGGGCATAAAAGTTGGGGACTGCCAGTGTAACAGAAGAATCAAGAAGAGCATGAACTGTGTCTTGATGTCATCACTTTGTAGGGCTGTGACTTGAAGTTCATTACTGAATTTTTTGGAAGGTGAATTTTGTTGAATGATGATAGTGACCATGGTAATAGTATCAAACTCTTGGTTTTGGTGTGAGAAGTGAATTGATATGTGGGAATTAGTTGTTATGGTTTAACTCTGGAACATCTTCCCTCATGTATACAGAGGTGAGACTTTTGAAAGTGATTGGAACCCAGCCAAGTGCATCAGTGCACTGAGATCAGTAGCTAAAGGTGCTTTGGGAAGTAGGCATGGCTAGAGGTGGGTCACTGGGGCAGGGCTTGATCTCTTAGCTGCTCACTAGAATCTCTGCTTCCTGGCTGCCTGGGTGTGAGCAGCTTTCTTCTGGCTTGCACCTCTGACTTGCAGCTGAGTGACCATGAGCAAACCATGAGCCAGAATAAAAACCCTCTACTCCTTTAAGTTGTGATTTTTTTTTTTTTTAATTGTGTCTCAGTGATAAGAAAAGTGACTAAAACTATTTAAAGCTGAGCCCTTCACTGAGTGCTCAAAACCTGCTAGCTATCATTAGGATCTAATGCGGACCCTTCTTATTTCTCCTTATCTTTTACTATTATGGGTGATAAAGTGATTGAAAAACTTATGTTTTGTATTATTTCTTCTAATAATTTCAAAAGTAAGCTTTTCTGATTCAGTATCATTTCACTTCAAGTCCATTAATAAAAACATTAGAACACAAATTTTGATTATTTCATTGACAGTATAGCTGATTAAAAAAAGAAATTGCTAGTGAGTGTTTTTAGAATCCAATCATCTTTCTTGTGAACTAGTCTATGTTGACAGATTTTCCAACCAAAATTGGAAATGTGCATTCATTTCTCTAATTTGGAAGTCCAAAATCCTTTTCAAAATACCTCAAACTATTAAGTTGCTGCTCCATAACTGACCCTTATATAACAGGTTGTAGTCACTTAAAATTACCTCTGGCTCTGTGTGGATAAAGTGCATATGTACCATAAATTAATTTTATTTTGATATTTTGGTTGCATCTTCAATCCTGTTAATTGAATATATGCAGATACTATAAAATTTAGAAAAATTCAGAATACTTTTAGGTTCCCAGCATCATGGGTAAAGTATACTTTATCTTTTTGTTTTTATTTTTTTTTTAGGAAGTTTAAAATATCAAATACCAAAGTACTTAAATTCTTAAATAGACTGTAAACATTTTTTAAACAGATAGGAAACTCTACTATCAATGACATGTTAGCAGCGAAGAAGGCTTGCTTTCTAGAAATGTTTCCTTTGGTATTTTATCTGCAAGTAAACATAATTTGTAGAGTGTCATAATGTTGACTTTTCTTTGAAGATATTACCTAGTTTATCTTTGACAGTTGATGTTAGAAATATATTTACCCTGGCTAGGCAAAATAAGTTTGATAATTTTCTTCTGAATTTGCTGCCGAAATGGGTATAATTGCCTGGGATCTGTTGTCATTTACTTTTTTTTTTTTTTTTTTTCAATTGTCACATAAAGATAACTTTTTCAGAAAAGTAATTTGCTAAGGCACTTCTAATCAACTAAGTGCCAAATGTTTCTGTTTCCTGTATTTAAGTGACCCAACCTGTTTTGTTACTAAACTTTGTCCCAAATAGGAGGGAAATCCAGTGTACTACATTAAGCTAATTCTATATCCTAGTCATGTTATTGGATATTAATAACCTGGTAGAGTAACACATTTATATACTGTGCTAGAGGTAAAGGGCCCCTAAGGTGACAATTTGATGGACACAGAAAAAATGATTAATTGGGTTTTATATCCTTTTGTAAAAACAGTTCTGATATATTGTATACATCTTTTTGTTTTTTAAACTTTGATAATTTAACTTTATATGGGTATATTTTTCTGAAATGTGGAAATAGGCTAAAAGAAATGTGTATGGACATGCAAACATTTTATTTATATACTTTTTATGTTGTGTTGAAAATTTGTTTTTTTTTTGTTTTTTTTTTTTTTGGTCGTTTTGAGACAGGGTCTTGCTATGCAGTTGAGGCTGGCCTTGAGTTCACTTTTGTAGCCCAGGCTGGTCTCGAACTTGCACCAATCCTCCTGCCTCAGCCTCCCAAGTGCTGGGGTTACAGGTGTGCGCCACCATGCCCGGCTGAAAATTTGTTAAATTCTGAGTAATAACAAGCAAGTCAGTATTATTTACTAGGTGAGCAAAATAGTTGGCAAATGATAGAACTCAAGAAACTTTTGGTATAGGGCCAAATGTATTGAATCCTATGCAGTTTTGCTAAAGGAGCAGGAAAAATTGAGCAAAAAACACTGAGCCTTTCAGCTTGAGTCAAATTTTAAAAGTAATTACTGAAAGTAGGTGTTCTCAAAAAATTCTCTTAAAGGAAAAAAGGCTTTTTACTGTTATAAGTATAGGTTACATATTTTGTAGATTGTTTTTGCATTTTCTTGTAATCTGAAAAGGTGTTCTGAATTTAAGGAACAATATGTAAACCAAGCCTAGTGGCATGTGCCTGTGATCCAGGTTCTTTGAGGGCTGAGGCAGTATGAAAGCCATGAGTTAAGGGCCAGCTTGGACTACATGGAGTGTCTGTCTCAAAAATTTAAAAAAGGGGAGACGTCAGTTCAATTCCCACGAGACACCTGGAGTCTCCTATGGAACGTTTGATGTACTTTTCCAATTAAGAGTGAGATTAAGTGTATTTTCCTTTATTTTCTGTTTTCATTTCTGCGATGTTTCTGTATTTCTTATCTCCATATCCATACATTTCTGTGGCGATAGACAACCAACAGAGCAGATGATCCCCCAAGCAGGCAAAGACAGTTATGAAATGACAGGTGGCACTCTCCAGCCACTGTAGAAAAAAGTTCATTCAACAATACTTAAGCTGTTTAACCAAACAGAAAAGTTACACAGATCAAAGAACCAATTACAAACAGATTTCAAGTAAACAGCAGAGAACAACTTTTGAAACAGAAATATACATACAGTGCAAAAGACTTTGGATCATGGAAGTGCTAATCATTTAAGATAGTGATAAATTTTACTGCATGAAAATCCCCTCCCCTCCCCTTCTCACTATCTGATATGACAAGTATTTTACTTTCCCACCCAGAGCTGCCCGAATTAACCATATAAATTGAGAACCAGCTTATCAACAGACTTATAGCGATACTCTTATGGCTACCAGTTGGAAATTTACTGAATTTGCTTGTGAAATTATAGAGATACAAAATTATGAAAAATGTTTTCTATCTCTGACAGTCATCAGGAAAATGTTTCATGTCCCTGTCCATGAACATCATCCAATTTATTTACATAATTTTCACTGTTGGCACTATCCATCTTTTGTTAGACTTACTTCATGCTATTATAAATGACATGATATAGACATTTGAGTTTATTCCTGTTGTATTAAAAATTACATTGACTTTTTTTGTGAATCTAGCAACCTTGCTTATGTTTATTCTAGTAATGTGTTTACACATTTTTTTGAGTGTTATATAGAGAGTCATATCAAAAAAGAAGGGAAAAAAAAAATTCTTAACTGTGTCAATCCACCGGGTCTTCAGCCAGATTTCCTGTTGTGTTCACAGATTTTTTTTTTTTTTTTTTTTTACTGTTCCAATAAAGTATTTTGGTTGTTCTGTGGTTGGTATTCTTAGGGAAATATTTATTGGGTAAAGATTTTTAACAAATATTTTATCTAAGGAAAGACTTGTAGAGTTTTCCCTTTCATCTCTTAAATGATGGATTGCATTTGTATCTTTTTTTTTTTTTTTGTCTTTTTGAGACAGGGTCTCACTGTGCAGTTTAGGCTGGCCTTGAGCTCACTTTTGTAGCCCAGGCTGGTCTCCAACTCACACCGATCCTCCTGCCTCAGCCTCCCGAGTGCTGGGATTACAGGCGTGCGCCACCACGCCCGGCTTCATTTGTATACTTTCTAATGTCATGCTGCGTTTCCAATTTAGTGATGACATACTATCCTTTAAATATATCTTTTTATTAAGTTACACATCTGTTTGAGACATTTCAACTTCTTTGCTTATTCTCTCTTCTTTTTTTTTTTTTTTTTTTTTTTTTTTTTTTTTTTTTTTTTTTTGTCTTTTTGAGACGGGGTCTTGCTATGCAGTTGAGGCTGGCCTTGAGCTCACTTTTGTAACCCAGGCTGGTCTTGAACTCGCACCGATCCTCCTGCCTCAGCCTCCCGAGTGCTGGGATTACAGGCGTGAGCCACCACGCCCGGCTTCTCTCTTCTTATTTATGTCCTATTTCTGTAATTTTATGCTATTATCTTTGTTCCTTATTTGTTTGAGCTTATTTTGTAGTTGCAGCTTTTTTTTTTTTTTTAAAGTTTGGGTACTTTTATTTAACTTTTCTTGTTTATGTGCCTCCCCTTTCCCAGAGTCTCACTATGTAGCCCAGACTAGCCTCAAAGTCAGTGACTCTCCTGTGTCAGCCTCCAGACTGCTGGAATTACAGGCTTGGGGCATCATGCTGTGTTTCAGCTGCAGAGTTTTACCTTGTAAATGTTGTTTTTGTCATTTCTTTGATGACTATTTTTTATAAAGTTTGTTCAGACAGGCTTTTAAAAATTCTTGTATATTATTAAGGTTTTGTATTTTGAGTATCCTTGGCAAAAATGTCTTCCTTGACTGCTTATTACAAGATTCAGTGTGTCTGTATTTATTCTGTGGTTTATATATGTTCAGTCTTTTTTCCTTTCCCATGTTTAGTAAAAATAAACCAAGTGTGAAGTGTGTGCTTTTGTCTTATCTTTGCTGTAGCCGTATATCTTGACTATTTTATAAAGCAAGTTTTACTTTTTCAGTAAATTGAAACATGTGAGGGGCTTTGTGATCTTAGAATACTGTTGTGTTCAGTTTGAAAGTCTGAAGCATTTTAGTTCATGTGTGTTCATTGTTAGGGGATGGCCTTTTAGTAGCCCTCCTCTTTCTGTCCATCTCTTTTCTCCTATCATTGGTTGATGGAACAATTTTCCTGTTTATTATTTTTGGTGTTATTTGCTTTTTAATGTCCATTGTTCTGTGTTCAGTTTTTGAAGCTATCCATTAATTTTGTTTTTTCCTTAACTCACTGGAAATTTTTATTGTGTATGCTTAGGGACATCTTGAGGTAACATCTTAACTCCCTCTCTCCTCACAAGGCCTGTAGAATAGTTTAACTTTTTTTCTTCATCGACATGTTCCAGCTAGTGGCTTACTTAAATGCTATTATTTTTGTCTAATTCAAAGTTGATAGGCACGTGGGGAAATGCAGAGTAACCTGTTCTGAGCATTCAGTCGTTTTCTGAAGTGGAAAACCAACTTTAGAGAAGTACTCTATTAGCAAAATCTGGTACCAAAAAATGGCTGTTGATCATTGTTTTGAGGTTTTAATCCTTTACAAGAGGCAGAACTTTATAGTATTTTTTGAGTAAGATCTATATTCAGCTTTTTTGGAGGGAGAAATCTAACAAAATAGACTTTTGGTGGTAGTATCTTGTGAAAGTTTAACACTTTGAAAGACAATAATAGAATAAGAGCCTCACTGTGTAGCAATTGTATGAAATAAGCCATGTTCAACATTTATGTTTAACTGGTGATATGCTTCTTTGACGAATCATCCATGGTATATGACAAAAATGCATGTCATACTTCCATATATGTGGGCTGCAGAAAAATCATTTGACCTCACAACCCCTATTGAAGGGAGGTCCTCTGTATTGTGGATAAGATAATGACACTGAAAAGAAATAGTGGGAGTCATTCAGTCATTTTCTATATCGTTTTTCAATCTTTGGACATTCTCATTTCTTTGTTACCTCTTTAGATTTTATTAGCTAATAATTTCTTGTCTGTAAGTAAATATAGAGGGTCTTTTAAAAATGAGAGATTTTCAGTTTATTGCCATAGTTTGGACATACAGAAAAAATTAAGTTGAACAAAATGTTGTCTTAAAATAAGTGCACACACTTATTTTCATCTGATTGAAAAACACTGAAATTCATGGATAAGTGCTTGATTTAATTTTAGGATTATCTGAAACTGAAATTTCCTGCAACTAGCAGGCCATGATACTTTTTTTATATCAAACTCAAAATTCAGTTATGTATGTTGAATTTTAGTTAGTTTCTCTTTGTATTAAAGGTTATAAAGGGATACTAAGAGGACAAAATGTAACTTAGAATAGATGAAAAGTTTTGGGTAATGGAAAAACAAGTCCAAAGTTAACATATTTAAGAATTAGCATATCCTGGAGAAAGAATTGGTTTTTAACTTGTAATTTAGGCAAGGTTGAAGGAAGGGGAAAGGCTTTGTGGTTAATATTTATAATTTTAAGTTCTTGTTCATTATAGCCAAATAACTTTCAGTATTTCTATGCATTCGACTTAAGGATATTTTTAGTGGTGAGAAGTGAAATTTGCAAGTAAAAATTTTCTAGATGGCTTGCTTTCTAGTTTGCCTCATAGCAGCATAAATGTATATATTTTTTTTCTTAGAGTATTATTTTGGTGATTACAAATTCTCTTTTTCTTTTGGAGACAGGGTCTCACTGTGCAGTTCAGGCTGGCCTTGAGTTCACTTTGCAGCCCAGGCAAGTCTCCCAAAGATCCTGCCTCAGCTTCATGAATGCTGGGATTATAGGTGTGAGCTACCACACCTGGACTTAATTTCTCTTTTTTGAATTAAATGCAGCTTTAATCTTTGTCATGGAAATAATTACCATTTATTGATCTAAAAAAATGTGTTGATAAGCTTGAGTTAACTTTTTAATAATTTGTGTTAATAATAGTATACTGTTATCCATTACATTGCATGCTATTACATTGTATGTAGTAATATGTTAATATCTAATAACACATCACTCTTACTACTAATAAAATGTGATTATGTTGATATAGAAGAAAATGTAAATTCAAGATTCGTGTTCTCTGAAATAAATAATTCTAAGGAATAATGGAGATTAATAGAAAAATTTATTGAGAGATAGCTCTTGAGAAACAGGACACCTGAAAGTGGGGTTCCACCAGAGCACTTTATCATGGAAAATTTATACAGCAAAGTCATACCACGGGTACAACATGGGTTGAGCTACAAACCTGTAGGACTACAAGTCTAGCTGGTTAGCTAATACTGGTCCAATGGGGAAACAGCAGGGGTACATAGAAAGAACCAAAGTTTTTTGGGGAAAGGGTGTGTCCAGATGTTCTGACTGATTCCTATCTGGATTTCCTGGACCAGGTGCTAATTATAGTATACTTCCAAGTTACTGCTTGTCCTTAGGGAGGCATGTAGGCCTTGCATCTTTATGGTGAGACATGGTTGTCTTCAGGTGTTCCTCCAGTCACAGTTCTGATGTCTTGTTTTTTCTACTGGCTTTCTTGAGAACCCAGTCCTTCTCTGACTGTATGTTAATTTCTGTCTAATTTAGCTCCCTATAGTAACACAGTAATCTGAATGTTTTTGCCCTGGTAACAGAAGAATTGTGCAATAGATACATACATAAACTTGTAACAAATTTCTTTTAATCCTTCAGTAGGCAGCCATTTTAGAGTTTAGAATTTATTTTAGGTAGTGTTCTAATAGTAGAGATGTAATACTTACAATACTTACTCTCTTGATAGTGAAAAGCTGAATAGGAAATACCAAATTTCTGATTCAGGTGGACAGGATCCTCACTATAAAGTGATTCAGTTCAAGGCAACATCTTGAACATGCTTTTTGTTTTTGTTTTTTTGAGATGGGGTCTTGTTCTATACATCAGGCTTGCTTTGAATTCACTGTGTATCCTACCTGTACTGGCCTTGAACTTGTGACTGTCCACTTGTCTGCCCCTTAAGTGCTAAGGATACAGGTGTGCACCATTGTCCCCAGCATGAACTTTGCAGTTTCTGAAAATGAAGAATAATGTTGGAAAACTCATACTACCTGATTCCAAGATAGTTTATATAAAGCAGCAATAATCGAGGTAATATGTTATATGCAAATATCATATTGTCTCCTTAGTGTAAAAATCTGAAAGAGAATAATGGAATCTGAAGAGTACAGTAGACACTGGTGAAAGGGACTGAACTTATTCAAAAGGAAATGATTACTGTGTTGAGAAGGCTGGAGAGGGAGTGGGGGAAAGATCTATCTATGTATGTAATCAGAATGGTTTGGCCAACTGTACCATGCATTTCTGCTGGTCTGTGAAAAGAAGTACCTAATGCTTTAAATTGTTTCATCCCCTTTTTTCAATTGTTTGTATTTTTTGTCTTTAATTTCTCCCAATTTTACATGTATATATCTGGAAATATCAAGAAAAACTGGTTAGAAGTGTTATATTACAACAAATACTGTGAAATTCATCTTCAAATGAAAATCTGTATCGTTCGTATTTTTTTTCTTTTTAACTCTAATTTTTACTCTCTTAAAGCCCAGAAATAGATCTTCATGTAAATGATCAGCTAATTTTCAACAAAAGTATCAGCATAATTCATTAGGGGAAGTATTTCATCAAAAGATATTAGAAAAACTAAATATCAGCCAATATAATTCTGAACCTCAGTCTCACATACATCACAATTAATGTAATGTGGGCGTAGACCCATGTGAGAGGATTAATGCTGTGAAAATTTGAGATTAAACTATATAAGTTTTTATGTCTTTGGATTAACCAAAAAAACATGAAATACTATGGGAAAAAATTGATAAATTGAACTTTATAAAAATAAAAGCATTGAGAAAATATAGAAACAGGTGAACATACTTGTTTGTAAAACCTGTATTTGGTAAGATAACTTGTATCCTGAATGGGCAAGAACATTTACATCTTAAGTGTGAGAAAAACAATTCAAAGTGATAAAAAGTTTAAAAAGACATGTTAATAGTAAAGATAAAGGAATGACAAGGATGTTTAGGATCATTAATCATTAGAGAAATAGATTTTAAAACCACTAGTATATAGTGATGCTATATACATTAACTAGAATGATTCAAATTAAAAAAGAACACAACATAGTAAGTGTTGGGAAGGACACAGCAGGTAGAGGTCACAAGACACTTTAGATAATAGCTTGGCATTTGTAAATATATCTTTACCAAGTGACATAGTGTTAACAGTGGGACTGTTTCCCTGGAATAAACATTTTAAATTGAAGCTTCTAGAACTCATGGAAATATTGTTCCAGAGAGTCACAAAATCTGTAAACTCTAGGCCTGGAAAGATAGGTTATCCTTAGAAAAAGGAAAGCTGTAGTGGCAGAATGCAGTTTAGAGGATGCTTGCTAGGGTAATGGATGGCAGGGGGACTGCCTACAGGAGAACACAAGGAAACGTTTCTTGAGGTGGTGGAAATGGTGCGAAGTTATGATGGTGGTGACATTATAGGACTTTGTATACTTCCAAAAGTACAAAGTTCTTCATTTTAAAATGGTGAATTTTATTCTACAGCGAAGCTGATTAAAACATTTTAGGAAGAGTACAGTAAATTCTTACATTGATGATAAAAATATGCTTTAGGGAAAGTAAAAAATCCTATTTTGACACTGGTTCTCAACCTGTGGGTCGCGATCCTGGTGGGGGTCGAACGACCAAAACACAGGGGTCGCCTAAAGCCATTCTGAATCATAACTGTAGCAAAATTACAGTTTTGCAGTAGCCACCAAAATTATTTTTTGGTTTGGGGTCACTGCAACATGAGGAACTGTATTGTGAGGTCACGGCATTAAAAAAGGTGAGAACCACTGTTTTATGCAGTTTGAATTATGAAATATTTGAAAATTGTGTGTTACAAAATAAAGTGTTGCATTTTAGTAATGATAAAGTTGATAGGAAGAAATTAAGTGGAAGTATTATGAAATATAAATATGTAGAAAATTGTTAGTTACAAATTAGTTTTATTGGTAATGTTTATATATCTGTAGCTAACTAATAAACATTTTACATTGTTATGTTATTCTACTCTAATTGGACCTCTACCCTTAAAACTCACTGACTCATCTGCTTTCTGTAACTATTGTTTTGCTGTTGCTTGGATGTCCTGTCATTTGAAGCAAAGAGTATCATGTGTAGACTTTCCTGACTGAGTTTGTTTATTTACCATAGTGTTTTTGGATTTATCTATGTTTTTAAAAATTTACATACCACAATGGGGGGGCTACTATTTTATATATTACTATTGGTGAAACTAGAGACAATCATGAATTCGTAGAGCTTTCTGGTATACTCTGAGATGATATGTTTGTTCTCTTTCCATGGCATACTGAGCTGTTCTGGTTCGTTGTGTTATACTGTGTTTCATTTAACTGTTTTCATATCTGTAAATTTAATTAGGTAGCATCTTATTCTCAGCCCTGCCACAGCTACAGTGCCTGGTTTATGATGTGCATAAAACTGCTTTGTGATACATCAAAAGCTTTATTTAGGTTATAATAAAATTAACTTCTACTTAGTGTAATATGTAACATAAAGGAAGAGTGACTCATCAGTTTTCAGGTTGATCATAGATTAAAACTGAGAAAATTATTTAGTCACATGACATTTCAGTAGTTATATTAAAAATAATCATAGTGTTGGGGATATAGTTCAGTGGCCCAAGCACCTGCCTGGCAATCACAAGGTCCCGAGTATAATTTCCAGTGAAGGAAAAAGTCATAGTTTAAAACATCACTTGAGATAATTCCTGAGACTTTTGTAAAGTCATCCGCCTCACTGTCACATTGTTGGGTTGAATAGATTTGCTCTTCTTTTAGCAATGAAGAGCAGGAGACTGAATTGTCATAAGTGAATTTCTTCTGATGCTTTAGCACTTTTCTTTCTCTAAAGACACAATAAAGAATAATGATTCAGAGATTTGCTGCCTTTTTCTTTTTTCCATTTTAGCTTTTAGTTCTAATGTACAATATCAAATAGCACTTGGAACAAAGCCATTTATCTCCATTGAGGAATAATAAAAATTGACTACAGTATTTATATGTAGATAATTAGTATATTTTCTATACTGTTAAAATTAATGTCAGGGTTTTTTTTTTTTTTGTTTTTTTTTGTTTGTTTGTTTTTTTTGAGTGTTTTATGTAAAGAACACATAGACTTTTTTTTTTTTTTTTTTCACATGGACTCTTGATAGGCCAACTTTCAGTAAGGTTTTGGCAAATACAGATATATTAATGACCAGAGGCACAGAGAAGTGTTGTTTGGAGGAGGAGCGCTGGGTTGGTAATCAAAAGACCTTATCCATACTTACAAAGCAGAGGTCATCAGGGCAAAACTTAAGTTTTCTCAGACCTGTTGACTATAAATAGAGTGGTGCCTCTTCTGCAAATGATGGAAAGCAAATGTAAAAGAGTAGTAACATATAATTAAACTAAGCAGTTATATGTTGGTAAACTACTATTAACTAAACTCTATGCTATCAGATTTTACTAGTTTTACCAACCTCTTTTTGTTAAAGGATCCATTACAGGGGACTGCATTTCATTTAGTTCTCATCTTTCTAGTACTATCAGTTGCAGTTATATTCTGAGCTTTCTGAGTGTTTTAAAATAAATATATTTGCCTGTCTTAGGATGCAGATTACATATTGAACATCAGTCTTGCAATTCAGAATTTATGGTGAGATGTCAATTACATGTCAGTGGTTGCTTACACCTTTTGTGTTTTCTGCCTTGTCTCAAGCTGTTGTGCTTTCTAGCTGGCCTTCCATTAATGTGATCTAACTGAAAAGCCCAACAGTTCTCTGTGCTAAGTAAGTCTGAGAGTGAATGAGTCCCGTCCTGGTTCTTGTCTCAGCCCAAGTAGTCTGTACTTAAAATCCCCCAAAAATATATTATTGGACTGCCACCATGTTAATTTCAATCTACCATTCCCAGTGCAACCCATGGTGAAAACAAAGACAAACGTGTGTGGGGGGGTGTAAAATACACACAATTATTGGGAAGCCAGGGGGCCCTAAGTCCAGCCACAAAGATGTCTTTCAGGAACTAAGAGAGCGACCCAGGGCTGTACCAGATTTTATTCAGCAGAGGAGGTGGAGTGGCTTGAGGAAGAGAATTGTGGAAAGTAGGTAATTACTGTGACCTGGGCTAGGTGGGTGCTCTGCATTTACCTTGGTCATATGCAGAGAGAGTAATTTGCATTATGCTGTTGAGATAGTATTTAGTATTGCAAGGTCTGGGGCCTCAGCTGTGATATGTAATCTTTCAAGCTCCAGGAAGTCATAGCCTCTATCTCCAGGCGAGATCCCAGCTGAAGTGTGGAGCACTGGCTTTTAGTCCTGTCTTGACCCAGCATATATTGGAGAGCAGCAGATGTGGGTTATCAGGGGAACATGCGTGCTGTCTTCAAAAACCACCACCAGTACCTCAGCTAGACCAATATACATTGCTGAAGGCCAATTGAAAGAATAAAGAGAAGTCCTAACCAGATCTGAACCTATCAGTACAAGGCTATAGGGTCAGGCTCAGTGAAAATGGAGACAATTGCTCTTTTTTTCAAGAAGTGCTGTTCAGGTGGTTACCTTTAACATTACAGTCCAGGTAAATACTGAAAAGAGGCAAGGTGTAATCAAGGACATAGGAAAAATAGCATGAACGAAGACATAAGTGATTTTCAAAGAATGATGCTGAAATAGTGCTGAACCTGGGGTCAGAAGTTTAGAATTCAGGAACTATCGCATATTAGTCTGTTCTTTACTAAGTCTTACTTACAGTTTTCACATTCATAAAACAAAGCACTTGCACTAAGTAATGTGAAAGTCTTTCTTTCTAAACATCCATAACCCAATCCCAGGTCAAATGTCTGGGTTGAAAGTGGAGCTGCCATTGTGTCTATAAACCAAGATAGGCAACATTATACTCAAGATAGGAGGGCAGTTGGTCAGTTTACTTATCACACACTTGGTGAATGTAACCAGGATTTATATCTTGTGTGATTGCCAAACTTTTCTAATACTATTTTATTGCTTTTCTTCTTGCGTTGTAAGAAACATCATTCAAAAGATCTTACACAGTGATTAGACATAGGGTCTGGTAAGGCTTTGAACTTGTTTTGTGACTGCAACTATAGCAAATGAATGTACTATTTTAAAAGGGTTATTTTTTGGGGGTAATAAATTTATAATTTGTATGGAGTATTTGGTGAGATAAAAAGCCAAAAAAAAAAAAAAAAATCCAGCTGTGTCAATGTAGTTAAGACTGCTGTTATTGTTTCCACCCAGTTTGTTAATACATATATATATTTATGCAATTGAATTGCATTACACATACTTGACTTTGCTTTTCCCCTTAATGAACATTTCTGTATACCATTAATAATTTCAGTCTTGACTGTCTATGTCACAGTTGATTGGAAACCATAAATGATTTAACTTTGCTGGAAATTTATATTGTATGGAATTTCACTGTTGCTATTTCCTTTTGAGCCCTTTAGTACAAAACTTTTTATCGTATGTATTCTCTTGGAGATATCCTTAAAATGGAGTTAACAAATGACTATTGGGTGTTTAGGAAATTCTACTACTTTCTCCTCCCACTTGTAGTACTTAGCATTGCTGACTTGCCACACTTTTGCTATTAAGTACTGTAGGTTTTGGTTTTTGGTAGGGCTTGGTTTTATTTAAAAGAATATTTTTAGTTTGATTGATAGACTGACAGATAAGCAGGCACTTGAAGAATCAAAATGAGTAATGCAGAGCACACATGGCCCAATTAAAAATTTAAAGAGCAACAATGTGTAGTTTATAAGAAACTGAATCAAGTCTCTAAATACTAACTGTAGAGATGTTGTATATAGATATTGAAAGAAAAAGCTACAGTGCAGCAAGACAATACTGGAGGTAATAGTGGATGCAGATTTATATTAAGGATTGGTGAAGGTCTTGTCTTAAGGAATGATCTGCTTAAGTTTATCATGGGAAACATTTCTGTAAATTTCACAGTTTGCAGACATTTCTCTTTTATTCCAGTAGAAATTGTATGTCATGTAGATTAATATTTTCTTGCTCTCAGTGAGCCTTTTTGTCACTTTATGTTATATACTTTTAGGTAATAATGTAGTGCTCAAGTCCTTAAATTTTTATTTTAAATTCTATATTATAATTATTTGTTGTCCACTAGTTTCTGAAATTATTTATTTGATTCTTCTAGGTCTAATGGCCTAACGCTTGCATTATGTACAGTGATGAGTACTGGTTATTGTTTTAGAGTAGCGGTTCTCAACCTGTGGGTTGTGACTCTGGCGGGGGTCGAATGACCAAAACACGGGTTGCCTAAAGCCATTCCAGATCATAACTGTAGCAAAATTACAGTTTTGAAATAGCCACCAAAATTATTTTTTGGTTTGGGGTCACCACAACATGAGGAACTGTATTGCGGGGTCCCGGCATTAGAAAGTTTCAGAACCACTGTTTCAGAGTTAATCACAAATAACATGTATTTCACCGTTCCTTTCTATGTAGGATTTTCTGAACATTAGAATTTAAATTCAGATGTTTAAGACTCTAAATTTTAAGCTTTTACGTGTCTCTAATGTTTTTACCTGTCTCTAATATTTAGTGGTTATGCTTTTAAGTCTGCTTCTGCTTTATGAGCAGAGAGAAAGAACTGGCAGGAAAGTATAAAGCAGTGAACACAAAAATCTTAAAGTTCATAATTCTACTTTTTAAGGCAAATGTGCATGTGAAATTGTTTGTGTACCATATGAGTAATAATAATTGTTAGGGCTATGTCTAGATGTTTCCCAAAGCCATCTTGCAGTCATAAATGGGTATTTTTCTGAGGTGGCTGGATCTAGTGTGTGTGATGCTACGATTAAGGGTATATGATTATTAAATCGGTGGTATACTGATTGATTTGGCACCCCCCCTAATCACCAGTAGCTGGATAAGATATAAGAAACTCAGAGAGCCTTATCTTCTTTCTGCCTTGATGTGCTTGCTTTTGCTTTCTTTTGCTTGCCATAAACTAGGCAGTGCCACCCTGCCTTGGAGCCAGCCAATGTTGAGACCTCTACAAACTGAGCTAATAAAATAAACTTTTCTTCCTTTAACTTTGGTTGTCAGGTATTTTGTCTCTGCGTTGAGAAGAGTAATTAACACAATAATGTTGAGACATTGTCTCATTTGAGCAAATTTTGAAAAAATTATTAGGCTTGTCATTGTTATTTTTTTAGGGGGTGATAGAGGAATTTTCCAAGAAGGCAGGCATGCTCCTGGATGAGGCCAACAGAGCAGCAGTACCTGGATGAATTCACTGCAGTGCAGAGATGATAATCAGTTTTGGCAAAAATTATTGTTACTTGTACATTTATCTGCACAATAGGCATTGTGATTGGAGAGCCCAGGTAATGAAGTCGTATCTGAGGATTGAGAATGCTTTATGTTTTCATTCTTTCTGCATATTGGATCTCCTTTGCTCAGTTTTGAATCATGGTTGCACATTGTATCATCTGATGATCTTTTGAACCACTACCGCACCCTACACTAATTATATCAGAATGGATTTAAACCCCAGAGATGATTCTCCTTAGTAGTCAAGATAGGGACTCATGGTTTCAGAGGTAGCAACACCATCAATTAACTTAGTAGTAATTAAAGAAGTTGCTTATTGGAATCAGCTAGAAGGTTGTCCACCATGCTGTTAGTTCCTTACTTTCAACTTACTACTTGGGTGAACCATTGTTAATTGGTTGCAGTATATATCCTTTCCCCCAGGTATGTTTGCACAAAAGAGTATACAAGATTTGTTTGTTAAATACTAATTTTCTTGCACTTTTTTTTTGGGGGGGGGTATGTAACTTTAAGTGGATTTGCCTATTCATTATTTTATGTTGATAATTTTTTGTTCTAAGTATTTTTGAATAATAGCATTGAGGTCAAGACTTGGATCTGATCTGTTAGTCACTGTTTTTTCAGTAGCCACTCAGTAAATGTTTCAGGAATGAATTTGGAAATACTTTATTGTTGCCTAAATACACATTATTTATCACGAGAAAAGATCTTCTATAAAGCAGATGAGTAGGACATAGCTTCATTGAATGCATAGACATTATTTTTGTACAGAAATGGAGCACACAACACAATTGCTGGTGTAGAACACAGTTCCCTTATCTGGTCCTCATGCATCA
Source organism: Myocastor coypus (assembly GCA_004027025.1). Lineage (NCBI taxonomy): Eukaryota > Metazoa > Chordata > Mammalia > Rodentia > Myocastoridae > Myocastor > Myocastor coypus. The sequence continues at coordinate 48,163 of PVJA010009312.1, forward strand.
AACACAAAAATAAAAATAAAATTTACAGATACAGTAAGTACTAGAACAGTGGGTGCTTTAAGAGTTTGTTTAGTTTAAACTTTGCAGTAAACTTTAGCTTAATGCATTAATCAACTGATAGTTTTATTTTACCCAACATAGCTTGGGGTAGAAAATAAAATGAAGTAAATATGATTGACCTATTGTACAGGTTTATAGTATTTAGGTAAAGTGCTTTTTGTTTTTTTTCCGGTAGTGGGGATTGAACTCAGGACGTTGTGCTTGCAAGTGCTTCTTCTACTGAGCTATCTGTTAAAAGCTAGTGCCTTTAACAGTTTAGATAAGCACTTAAACTTTAGTGTATAAACATTTGGGAAATTTATATATGAATGTAGAAGTGCTTAATTTATATTACTTCAGAACCAAGGAATCTCTTTTGCTAGAGTTCCTTAGTTTTAGGATCAGGAATGACTGCATGTAGAAATTTATTCAGTGTCCTATGGTTTAGATTTTCTTTTGCAGTATCTTTAAAGCATATTTCTGTATGGAAATCTCACTAGTGTCCCACACTGCCCCTTTTCCAGTACAAGGGAATGAGTGAACCCAAAGCTGCACATCTCCTTCCATTGTTTATTAGTATTATTTTGAGATAGGATCGAAGTTGCTCAGGATGGGCTTGAATTTGAGTCTTACTTCCTCAGCCATTCATAACAGTGAGATCAAAGGCATGAGCCACAGTGCCCTTATATTTTAATTAAAAAAACACTTTCTAAGTGTACAAAACAATTTAGTCAGTGAAAAGGTTTTCTTCTCTTTCTAGTACCCCAAATATTCAGAGATCACCACTATTAGCATTTGGTTTTTTATTGTTCCAGGAAGTTACTCACCTTACAACTTAACACAAGGAAATAGCTTTTGCAGTTTATATATACAATAATAGGAACACTTACATCCATTTTCTTGTTCTCCCCAGTTCATTTAGCATTGTGTCTTCGAGATTGTTACATATTTCAGGTTACTTTGTTGTTTTCAACACTTGAAAAAAAAAAAAAAAAAAAAAAAAAAAAAAAAAAAAAAAAAAAAAAAAAAAAAAAAAAAAAAAAAAAAAAAAAAAAAAAAAAAAAAAAAAAAAAAAAAAAAAAAAAAAAAAAAAAAAAAAAAAAAAAAAAAAAAAAAAAAACACTTGAGTCGGCATGAACCTCATGTCTGTGTAAAGGCTTCCTTAGTCTATAACAACCTTCTAGCCCAGCTTCTTCCTGTTTCTTCAGTTTTCTTCTTCGAGATACAGATATATATATATATATATATATATATATATATATATATATATATATCCCATCACACATCTGTTACCATCTGCCATATGTTACTGTGATTTAGATATGGTTCTCTAATTTTGAGTATCGTCTTCCCTCTTCTTCTGTAGCCTTCCCTAGCCTGGCCCATCCTACCAGCAGGACTTTAGTCACTACTACTCACATACTAGATCTCACAAATTTGTATCTGTGGCCCCCCCTTGGGAGGAGGGGCTTCATCAAACCACGTTATCTCCCATCCATTTTTTATTTTTTGTTTAGAATCAGTCTTTCTAAGCTGCTAAGTTGCTTAGGCTAGGCTCTAACTTGTGATTCTCTCCTTAGCTTCCCGGAACGTTAGTGTTACTAGCTTATATTTAGTATAACTTTGTTTTATAACATGTCATATTTTCTTTGAGTTTAATTATTATTTGTGTTTTCACATGATAATCTTGAGGTCAGTGGCAATTGTATCAATTGGTTTGCTCATTGAATCTGACAAGTACTATGTTTTGTATATTGTAAAAGTTCAAATACATCTTTTTGATTTAAAGTGAATACATGTTCATAAGACACAGGATGTATTAATATACTATAGCTTTTCCTAGTCGTTTGAATAATGTTTCTCTTTAGTAGAATTGACAGTTCTGTAAAAGATCATTCTTGGGAAAGGGGGACATAAGAGTAGAAAGAAAACAGTTGGGAAATACTACAAGATAACTACATTTACCTTTTCACATGCTCCCCACAGTTGTGTCTCTGTATCTCTTTCTAATAAATTATGAACTTATTTCTAGCCAGAGAAATAAAACATTGCCAAAACACTTCACTGTTGTTCACTTATAAAATAGTTGTTTGAAGTATGGGAAGAAAAAGGTATGATTTTCCCTTATGAAACCATTATGAACTCTGCTTAGGTTTCTGGGGTGTAGTTCACACATACCCATTTAGCAATTGATTAACTAAATGTGATTAAATTCTTTTGTCTGCTAATAATATTCCAAACTCCAGAACCCTGATAACCTTTTTAAAATAAGCAACTTGTTGGAAATAAGATTATTTCTCTCCTCTTCCTCTGTTCCAGTAAAGATGTAGAACTCTTAATAGACTTCAGGTTAAAGAAAAATAAAAGACCAAAAGAAGGATTTTTGTGGTTGTTTTTAAACCTCTAGATATTACCATACATACTGGTTCTGCAGAAATAGAGGAATGAAATTGCAAACCAAAAGAGGAGGTTAGGAGAGTTTAATTGAAAAGTGAGGTGCCAGGTGGATGACCCGAAAAGGATATTTTTAATGTTTCTAGTAACAGATGCCAGAGATCTCCTAGACAGGACAGCTTTTTTATTGTATTTTAGTTCAATCTAGTATTATACTTCATAGTGAATGTGAATATTAAAATACAAAGGACTTGAGTTGTAAGATTCTGACCATATTATCAGGGAAATAAAATGTACTCATATGTAATTTCACTGTCCTCACAATTTCTTTTTAGCCCTAGGACCTGCTGAACACTAGATGTTCAAAATATTGTTGAATTGATAGAGCCTGGATGTTTAAAAAATGTTTTATCTTGCATATTTTTAGAAAAACTTTAACTTACATTTATCCAAGTGTACTTTGCAATGAATAAGTTGTGCCAGCATTCATATTTTGTTATAAAGTGTTCCTTATGATTATGCATAGTAGATCTGGCTGCACTGGATGGTGGGTGTTGTAGTAGGCCAGAAGACACACAAAGCATAAGCTTTGTAGGACAGTACAGTTGTAAGTTGAAGGAGAACTCTGGTAACTACTAGATCAAGAAAACCTAGTACTATCTGGTGCAGATGGAAATCTTGAGGTAGGTGCCTCTTTTGAGTTAATCATCTCTTTAAAATTTAAAAAACTTTTTGTTTGTCTTTTGAGGTAGACTTATTCTGTAGCTCAGGCTGGCTTTGAGCTGAGGGTGATTTGAGTGTTGTAATCGTAGGCATACACTACCATGGACTGACCTGTGGATTACCCTGTCTGTAGATATACTTAAATTGCTAGAAATGTTGACTTTCACACACATGATTTTGTAAACTGCAAATTTATTTATGAGTGCTGTATATAATATCAACACTATCTTTTTAGGGTTATTTTCAATCCAGCACCTTTTAAAAAATAACGATGAAAGTAAATACTGCTGCTTTCTCCATAAATCGTGTGCTAATGTTGTTAGGCCTAGGCAGAAAGAGACAGTCTGTTTATATACCACATTCTTAGGAGGTGAAAAAGACTAGGTCTCAAAAATTCTACTTTCACATTTCATAGTAAATGAAATTACAGAGGGCTAGGAAGTTACATAGGCATTTTGCTGTAATTTATGTAAAAGATGTTAAACTTTTTTTTTAATGTATTTATTACAAGGTCTACAGGGCCTCACTAAAAAGATTGGTGTCATAGTGGTCCTTCTGTTTTGAGCTTCCCAAGCACAGAGATTAGAGGTTCATGCCACCATGCCTAGTCTCAGTTGGTGTCTTAGTGTGCGCTGGGCACGGCTGCCACTGTAAGCAGGGGATTGAACCCCGTGTACCCGTACCTGCCTAAGGAGGCACTTTATTTAGTCCATTAAGCTGTCTGGTCTCTGGTTGGCCCCGATTTTTGTTGTTGTTGTTGTTGTTGAGACATGGCCTCCTATATAATTTAGGACAGCTTTACCTAATTATGTCTCCCCAGCTGACCTTTAACTTTTGGAAAGCCTCCTGACTCACTTTTTGGAGTGCTGGGTTTACATAGGGATGTGTTGTACCTGTGGCTGACTTGAGTTTTTAATGAAGGAATTAGAATCTGCACAGATCAGATTTGTATTGATTCTCCTGTTTTCAGTTTCCCAAGTGCTGGGAGTACAGGTGTGCACCAGGCTGGGGATCAAACCTTAGACCCCTGTCTCTGCCTAAGCTTTCAGGCAAGCCCTGTGAAGATGTTTTAAAGAGACTCTTATCTATATATGAACCCACTGAACTGGTCCTTCATTTTCCTGGTTTTTTATTTTCAGAGATAACTAAAGAGCAAGATAAGTAATATTTTTACTATGTCCAGCCTAGAGGTTCTACTCCATACAATGTTTCTTCTCTACTTAACTTATGCTAATTATAAATTTAATATGTTCCATTTAGCAATACATAAACTAATGGTAAATTCAGATTTGGTGCATTTTCTTTTTTGTTTTAATGTAAGTATAAAAAAATAACTGTAACATGGCTAATATTAGCTAATTCTCATGTCTACTCTGGTTTGAACATCTTTTCTTTCCCACAGTACTGGAGATTAAACTGAAGGAATCTCCTGAGTTGCATTCTCAAAACCCCTTATTTTTGAGATAGGGTCCTTCTAAGTGGTAAAATTGCACAGGCTGGGCTTAAACGTGTGATCAGTCCCTTCTCATGTCCTAGCATCCTAGGGTTATAGACATATGCTGCCATGTACGGCTTGATCATATATTTTAAATGCTATAAAATATATTTGATGTGTATGAGCATTTTGGATTTTTAGTTTTTTACTATGTTAATGCTAGATTTAATATCTCATCATAGTACATTTTTAGAACTCAGAAGAATTTTTTTTTCTTTTTCTTTTTGGTTAACCCTGTCTTGAGCTGTACACTGTTGGCCTAAAACAAATAATGAACTGTCTCTTTCCCTCTTTGAATAGTGCTCATGCTAAGATGCTAAAATGGAAGTGTCATTGTTTAAGAACAACTATATAAAAATTAGGGGCAGTTAGTGTTTATTTTAGTCATTTTTAACAGTGGTTGGTTTTAATTTCCAATATTACTAATTCTTAAATGAATTCTAAGGGTTTGTAACAAAATATGTACAAATACTATTTTAAGTTACTTTAACGTAAAAGAATAATACACTTAGGAGTTTGTTTTGAAGTTATATTTGTAGTGCATAGATGAACAGATATCTAGCTTTATAAATGCTATTCCGTTTAATAGATTGCTGATTTGTTAGAAACATGATACCTGAGTGGGCTGTTGATACATTGAAAGCTTTCAAAGCTTTGCCATCTCTGGTCTGAACACACTTTTCTGTGTATGAATAGTGAATTTTCTCAGTTCTGTTAAGAGGCTCTTTGACATATATTTTTGGCCCTTTTCTCATGGATGAAATACCTGAATTTGCCTGGCAATTTTTCTGAATTCTCTATTTTGTTCTATTGGTCTGTGTAGTTTTGTAATATAATTTGAAATTCTGTGATGCTTCCTGTTCTGCTCTTGTTACCTTAGATTGCTTTTCTATTTTGAGTGTCTTCTGCATACATACAAATTTTAGGATTGCTTTCTCTAGTTTTGTGGAGGAATACTGTTGGTAGTTTAAAAGGGATTGAGTCTATCTCTGTATCACTTTTCGAAGTATTGCCATATTTGATTATATTGTTTCTATCTTTGAAGGCACAGGGATATCTATTGTTAGTCTTTTTTTTCCACCGTTCTGTGGTTTGCATTGTAGAGGTCTTTACTTCCTTTGTGAGGTTAATTCTTAAATATTTAATTTTTCTTTATATTGTGAAAGGTATTTTTGCCTAATTTCTTTCTCAGTTCATTGTTAGTATGTAGGAACACTTTCAGTTTCTGCGTTTGATTTTGTATCCTGCTACATTACTGGTTTTGGTTATTAATCCAAGGAGTCTTCCCATGGAGGTTTTTGATCTTTGACATAGAGGGCAAGCCATTTACAAATGATAATTTAATTTGACTTCTTCCTTTTCTATGCATATCCCTTTTATTTTTCTTGCCTAAATTACTTGTGCTAACATTTAAGTACTATGTGGGATAGTATCGGTAATATTGGACATCCTTGCTTTAGTGAGGGGGAGCTTTCCGTTTTCTCCATTTAATAGAATGTTGACAGTGGCTTTGTTGTAAATGGCTTTTTATCAGATTGTGTTAAGTTCCTTCTATATGTATTTCCCTGCATGTTTTCTTTCCATGAATTGATGTTGGAATTTGTCAAAACCTTTTCTCTACCTATTGAGATGATTATAATTTTTGTCCTTGTTTTTATGTGATAAATAATATTTATGTGTATTGTATCATCCTTGCATCTCTGCGATGAAGCTGGCTTTTTGCTACTTTGTTGCATCCTGTTTGCCAGTATCTTGTCTGGCAGTAATTTTTTGTATAGATATTCTTTAAAGAATTTTCTCTTTGGATTATATCTGTGTCTGGTTTTATGATCAAAGTAATGCTAACTTCTGGGAAGGACTTTGAAAGTACTAAATTCCTCTTTTAATTTCATTAAAGTATTTGAGGAACACTGGCTTTAGATTGTCACTGAAGTTCTTGTAGAATTTGGCTGTTCATACCTTGGTTTTTTTTAGTTGGTAATTTTTTTGAAATTTATTCATTTTCTTTGCCTCTTGCATTATTTAGGGATTTTTATATTCATTGAGTATTGGTCATTTATGTATATTTTGGAATCCATTCCTTTTAAATTCATTTTATTGAGATGCAGATTTGCAAAATAGTTGTTAATAATCTTCTGTATTTCAGTGATGTCCTTGGTGATATCCCTGATTTTCTTTCTAATTGAATTGATTCTGCATTGTTTCTTTCTCTTTTTTGGGTTATGTTTCCTGATCTATCTGCCAGTCTGTCCTTTGATTAGGGAATTGAGACCATTCACATTAAGAATTACTAGTGGAAGATAGTTTCTTATTACAGCCATTTCATTAATTTCCTGTTCCTAATTTCCTTTATTTCCCTTCTACTTAACTGCTCACCTTACTGGTGTATTCATCCTTTTAGGTCATTTGTTGTTATTATATATTGTATACTGTACACTGTACTTGTGTATTGCTAAGAGTTCCTTAAAACTTTGCTGGTTTGGTTGCCATGACCCTTTAAAGGTTCTCTTTGTCTTAGAAATAGCTTACTTGTCCATAATTTTTAGAAGAACATTTTTCAGGATGTACTGTGGTACCTCAATTCATGAACATTTGGTTCATAATCACAGCACTCCTCAAAATTTTGTTTTTTGTTTGTGAACTCTGTATCACGTAGTCTATAGCCATTTTTCCCACATGAACACAGACAAGGCCATCTTTTTAGAATCATGAAGTGAATAAAGTTTGTGAACCATGGTACTGCTGTACAATCTGGGTTGGAAGTTGTTTCCTTGTAGGGCTTGATATACTTCACTCTTAGATCTCCTGGCTACTGAGATTTGTGTTGAGAGATCTGTTGTACATCCAATGAGTTTACCGTTGTAGATGAATTACTACTTTTCTCTAATAGCTTTTAACAGTCTGTTGTTTGGTTGAACTTTGGGGATTTTCACCGTATCACAGAGAGGTTCTTTTTTAGTCTTGGCTGCTTGGGGTTTTATATGCCTCACTGTGTGTTAAATTCTTTTCTTGTGTTTGGAAAGTCATGCTAGCATTTTTAGTAAAGACTTTTTTTTTTTTTAATGTCACTTCTGTTTTCTACTTTTTCACTAATTCCAGTTAATCTTAGATTAGTCTTCATTTCTTTTAACAGTTGTTGTGGATCTATTTTTTTATGTTATTTTATTTATAGGTGTCTTTCATTAATTGATCACTGACAACAGCCTTATCAGTTGGTTCTGACACTTTGTCCATAGTTTTGATAGAATCTCTTGGATTTGTTTGGAACCTTTCTGTTGGCTCTTAATTCTTTTTTTATTGTTGTCATTACGACTTTGCATAATTTTGTTTAGCACGGCTATCTTTATATTAGTGCATTTTGATTGCTTTTGTTAAGCCTTATTTAGTCCTGTGGCTTTACCAATTTCTTTAATGATCTTTATTGTTACGTCCTATTCCCTTCTAATAGTTTGTGAGGCCATGATTTCCTCCCTGTCAGTATCCTATAGATTGCCTTTTGGAGTTTTGGAGACATTTTGTTGCCTGTCCTTTCAAGTTTTCATGTTTTGGTTTTTTGTTTACTCGTTTATGTTTTAAGGGGTTGATTATAGTGGTTGAATTTGCTGCTAGTGTGGAGACCTCTTCAGTTAATGTCTTATTTTCAAGGATGACTTGGTTATGAATACCTATAGACTTGGTTATGTCGCAGAATCCCGCTACCTCAATTTATTTGCCAGTTGTAGTGGATTAGCTAACTTACAACATTCTGCTGAATTGAAAGAGCATGGTTTCGGCGTGGCATGTCTACTTGAGGGTTCTTGGCAAAGACATAAAAGGAGAACTGGAGAGCTGGGCGTGGTGGTGCATACCTGTAATCCCAGCACTTGGGAGATTGAGGCAGAAGGATTGGCATGAGTTTGAGACTAGCCTGGGCTATAAAAGTTCAAGGCCAGCCTGAACTGCATAGTGACAGCCTGTCCCAAAAAGACCACAGAGAGAAAGAGAGAGAGAGAGAGAAGGAGGGGGAAAAGGTGTGCTGTTGGCTTGTTGGCTTTCCTGGAGAAGCTTGTCTTGCTGGTTTTGCTGAGTTTAACTGTTGTTATTGTTTGAGGAGCTGAAGTCCTCGCTGTAACTGAGGATGGTTGTGATTGTCTTTATGTGAGCTGTTACTATATGTCACTTCTTGACTCCAGTTCAGATCCCTCAACTTGTGACACAGATCCTTTCTTTACCTCACTTGCCCAGACTTTCTAGTTTCTACTACTGACTTTTGAACTTTCCTAGCATAGATGCTTGATACAGACCTGCATGAGACATTGTCCTGGGCTCTAAGCCTCCAGCTGGAATAATGGAGGGCATTGCCATGGGATACAAGCCCTCAGCTAGATTCCTTGGGTCTCTAGTGCAGGGAGAAATCTCCTACACTCTTCTCCATTTGACTATTGGGTGAATATTATAAGTTTTGTAGGCGTGCGTGTGCAGGGTCTCATTATGCAGGTCTGACTCATAGTGATCCTCCTGAATTCTGCCTCCCTAGTGCTGGGATTACAGGTATGCACTACCATGCCTGGACTCCATGGTGTGCTCAGCATGCCTGGGGGCAGGGCTGGGTGGCCCCTGCACTTACCTAAGCAAGTGCTTAGTCTGCTAAGGTATATCACTGGCCCTATGGGTGAATATTCTAAAAAATATCCTGTAAATTGTATGGTGTGTTAAATTGGTCCCCTTGTAAACTCTGATTATAACAAGAGTGGAGACCGCAGTACCAGTTTTTCAGAAATTGGACCCCTATGTTTTTAAGGACCCAAAAGCAATACAGTTATTTATGTACAGAGAAAACCAGTTAATATCAGAAATTGTGTCACCTTGTCTGTAGTAATAAAATCACTAACAATGGTAGCATCAAAGGTGAACCAGATAATAGTATACCTTAAGGGCTAGTAATGTACCATTCTCAACCATAGAAAAGAGGTTTGTCATTGTGTAGTTACACTACAATGACAAACCAAATACTGTCCAAAGGCAAGAATCTACCAAATAGATAAAATTTATCTCCATCAGGAACAGTGTTTAGTACTAATAGCCTAGAATTAACCAGCCTACATTTGCCAGGCCATGTTTCTCACTATGGAGACTAGAGTATGTGTCCTACTCAACCTTAGTTTAACTTTACCTAGAATGTATCATGTATCCTGTCCTGTGTCTAGCCTGTACCTTCTCTGTGGTTGTCTCTAGTGGCTGTCTTCCACCCAGTCCCTTTGGGAGCATAGCACTGGAATCACTGAACTTTTCGGCAAGATCCCTACTTTGTTCCTGGGTCTTCTGACCTTCTGTTTACCTTGTCTCCCTAAGTGATGGCCTTGTACACAGTCAAGTCAGTTGGTTAATTTGTACTTCTGCTGCATACCAAGGAGAAGCAAAGCATAGAGTCAGCTTGTGGTTGGTGGTTGATCATGGCTGGGCAGCATGGTTCCTGCTTTACCTACAAAGTAATCATTAAGGTAACTAATTCTCAAATTGTAATACTTTCCCAATTGTTTTTTAAAAGTGGCACTCATCAGTTGGTGATGTCAGAAATAAAACACTTAATAGAGACTGGATAACTTAAAATATTTTCACTGACTTAATTGGTTATGAAATACACTAAATGCATTTCAGAACTTCTGGAGTTCAAAAGTATTTGGAAACAGCCTGAGTGCCAAAAGGAATCACCAATGAAAACATTTTAATTGCATGCATCATTTTGACACCAGCGATACTACTGGCTAGTATTTGTCTTCTCATAGCTTCTCAACCCTCTCTGGTCATTGCCCTGCCTCTGTTTCTCACTGTATCAAGACATAATCATTATTGTTGCTGAATGGAATGTTCACTGTTTGGTAAGTGTTGATTGTTTTCCTTATTTTCTTTGCTCTGTATCTTGTTGTCTGCTCTCCTAGGAAAATCCCTTTCTCTATTTTTATATTTGCTGTGATGGGCTTCTAAGTCACTTCCATACCTTCTTTTCTCTTTTATCCTTTCTTGATTGTAATGTTAGGCTGACGGTTGGCCTTTCGTTTGCCTCTCTGAACACAGTACATCCTTCTCTCATTGTTACAGTCCTGTTCATCTTGTCCTTCTTTTTTCAGTCATTTCAATACTTGAATTCTGAAGAAGTAATTTTACTTTTGCATTTTTTTTCTTTGGTTATAAAGTTGTGATTGAAAGAATATGAAAAGATAGAGACCAGAATGAATATCTCCCTGTTTCATGAACTTGGACCAGAATGATCAAGCTGAGTTCATTTGAGGTTGTGTTTTTAAAACTCTTCTCCTGATACAATGGTAAATAAACTATAACACCTTTTTAAAATTTATATTTTACTGAAAAATTGCATAAAGTGTTTCATGTATTTATTCATTTGATATTATGAGATACCATAAGTGGTGTTAGTTAGCTTTTGTAGGCCAACGTCGACTACCATTTACTCTGTGGTTAGACTGTGTCCAAGTCCAGAGTATCTGATTTGAAAGCAGAATCTGGAATACATCCCTTGCTAAACTAGAAACTTGTTTTTTATAAGCCAGCACTTGAAAGAAATGTTTACTTATTCTGGTTTTAATATATGAACATTAACTTCTTCTGAACTTTGTGGGCTTTTTTTTGTTGTTGTTGCTGTTGTTCTATAATAAGTTCTTTTTCTTTTCCAGTAAGTTCTTTTTAAAAGACCTTTTACATTCACAGTTGAGTGGCAAGTGTTGAGTTGCTGTCTACTCCTGGGACCACACACATACACCTTCCCCCATTAGCATTCCACACCACTGTGTTGCTTTTATTATCCATAAACAGTTTCCCTAGTTTACATGAGGCTTTTGCTGTTTGTGGTGTACATCTTATATGATTTGAAAAATACGTAAGGCCATATGAATGTCCATTACTGTGGTATTATACGAAGAGACCCACTATCTTTAAGATACTTTGTGCTATACTTATTCCTTCCCACCCCCAAATTACAGCATCTGACAGTATCTTTTTACTGTCTCTATAGTTTTCATTCTGCTAGAATATCATGTAGTTGAAATTGTACAGTGTGCACTCTTTGCAGATAGACTTTTATTTAGTAATACACATTAGAGGGCCATACCATTTCATGCCATGACAGCTACTTTCTTCTTAATACTGAATGATACGTCTCATCCAGATTTACCACAATTTTTACATCCATTTGCATACTGAAGAGTATCTAAGTTATTTTACAGCTTTAGCACTTATGAATAAAACTGCTATAAATATCCATGTGCACATTTTTCGGTATGGACATGTGTCTAGTTCATGAGTAAATACCAACAAATACTTTTGCTACTGCATATGGAAAGATACATTAAAGTTTGTAAGAATTGCTCATTTGTCTTCCAAAGTGGTCATCCACATGCAAAAATTAATTAAAAAAAAAAAAAAGAATGGACATTTTGCATTTTTGCACATCCCCAACAACAGAAAATAGTTCCTGTTGTTTTATATCATACAAGTGTACATTTTATATGCTTTAACAAATATGTAAAGCCACATGAATATTTACCACTGTGGTATCATACAGAATAGATCCACTACCTTAAAGAAAGTTTATGCTACACTTATCCCTTCCCAACCCCGGCCCCACAGCATCTGACAACCACTTATCTTTTTACTGTCTCCATGGCTTTCACTACAGTATTGTCATTCCATAGTATGGTAACTGTTTTTCATTTTATTTTAATAAAGTACATATGTAGTGCTATGTCTTTAATTTCAAATTTCCTAATGATGTGAGCCTGAACATCTTCTCATCTTATTTGCCATCTGTATTTCTTCTTGGTGAAGTATGCAGATCTTCTGCTTGCTTTTTAAATTGGGGTTTCATTTTCATATTATGGCATTCTGAGAGTTCTTTCTATATTTTGGATAATCTTCATTATCAGGTGTGTCCCTTACAAATATTTTCTTTGCATATCGTAAATTATTTGTCTCCTCATTCTCTTGATGTTGTAGTTTTCAGAGCAGCAATTTTAAATTATAACAAAGACCAACTTTGGGGTATAGTAAGTGAGTCATACTAGCATAGCTGCATCTTAGTCTGCTCCAAAACTATAGAATAAGCCACACTGAATACCCTGCTCTAATGGAGTTAGAAGTACTCTTTGTCTTATGGAAGGAAAGTGGAAGTGAAAAGAAAGGAAATGTAATAGTATAAGAATTGAAGCTCGCCGGGCGTGGTGGCTCACGCCTGTAATCCCAGCACTCGGGAGGCTGAGGCAGGAGGATTGGTGCAAGTTCGAGACCAGCCTGGGCTACAAAAGTGAGCTCAAGGCCAGCCTCAACTGCATAGTGAGACCCTGTCTCAAAAAAAAAAAAAAAAAAAAAAAAAAAAAAAAAAAAAA
>PVJA010009313.1:0-61145 GCA_004027025.1 Myocastor coypus
TCGTGTGAAACAGGGTCCCCTTCTAGTGGAGTGAATTCTGAAAGTGTGGGGACTGCACACATTTCTGTGCATCTGACTGTGTTCCTTGGATCATGACATTATTTCACTTAAAATAGTTCTAATCCTCTATGATTTCCCTTTGATCGTGCATTATTTCCTTGGTCTCCTTCTCTGATCTATCCACTTTCCCAACTATCTCTCAAAACTAAAAGGAAAGACTTTGGAAGAAAAGGAGAGCAATGGTGGCCAGATGCCTTACTTTTTCTGCAAGTCTCTTGTTATACCCCTTGTCCTTTTATATTTGCCTTATCAGCTTACTGGGTTCATGAAGTAGTCTGCACTGTTGTGGAGGTCAGTAAAGGTCATGTTAGTCATTTTAGTGTCTGTAATTGCCAGGGACCTACATGTTGAATTTAATACACATAAATTAAATGAAAATGTCTCATTTGTTTGAAAAATGTCTCATGCTCAGACTTAATACAAGAAACTGAAAAGCACAGAAATTTAATTTTATCAAAAAGTTTTTGGATATTTGCTCTTCTTCTTATTGCCATAGGTACGACATACTTTTCAGTGTGTCCATATACTATTCATGAGTTTTCTGAGTTTTTAGAAAATATATTTGGTTGTTGCAGGATCTCACTACACAGCTCAGACTCATAGTGATCCTCCTGCATTGAGCCTCCCCAGTGCTAAGATTGGTGTGCACCACTATGCCCAAACTCTGGCAGACTCAGCCCACCCTGGGAGTGGAGCTGGTGCAGCATGTGGTGCTGGAGATAGAACTGTGGTCCCTGCACTTGCCTAAGCCTGCCTCAGCAGGTGCTTTAGTCTGTGGAGTTCTCGGGCCAGACCCTCTATCTTCAAAAGTAGGAAGAATGCACACTGTTAATCTAGAAAAGAAAAAAAAAATCAATGAGAACAAGACTGAAAATAATATAAAATAAAATTTCTAATCATTTATACTGAATGTTACCACGTTCTCAAATAGTAAAATATATGCCATTCAGTACACTGAATTTAACAAAAAATATACAGGAAAATCCATGAACTTTCACATAAATAAAGACCAATCCATTGCAGAAGTTTGAGGCTTATGACTGTTTTGAGAGGAAAACAAGGTAACCTCAGCCTGGGTTCTTTCCCAGCGGTGTCTCACACCTCCAGCTATCAAGATCTTAAGCCCCAAATTCCCTTGCTGTGGACTGTGTCACAAAATGATGCTACTGATTGATAGTAAGTTTGTTCCACCTAATTTGCATTTGTCTACTTTGAAAGACTGATAACAAGTAATCTGTATACAAATTATCATTTTTTCCCACAGAGAAATACTGCATTTTGATGAAAGTGTGATGAAAAATGTGAGTAGTTATTATATAGTTGTTAATATTACAATAAAGAAATTGATCTATAATTGTTGTCTCAGATTTATTGACTAAGCAAGATTAATGAAGGAAAAAAATATCAGTATATGCTAACCAAAGAATATGGCCATAGAGACAGAATGTTCAAGTTCTATATATAAAATATGGATGAAGAGACACCCTACCTTGTAGGACTTGCTTTGCTTTTCACTAAGAGGAAATATTGCTATTGTGGTAAAATGACAGTATCTCCTTTCGTGTGTGGGACCAGGGTTCAAACTCATGATCTTGCACTTGTCAGGCAGGCACTTGTGCCACGGAGCTATTTCCCTAGCCCAGACATTATCTCTTTTGGATCTGAGCTTAAGGATAACAGACATTGAGTTGTTTGAAAGTAGATCATAATCATCCATATGCTAGTGGCTTCAGTTTTATGTCAGCTTTAAGGTCTTGCTTTGTGCCATGTCTCAAAGGTTACAGTTTTCTTCTCTTTTATTATTTTAATTAAATTTTACTCACATCTATGATTTATGCATTTTAAAGAGAATTATTTTGAGTTTGTAAATATGTCCATGACAGATATGACATGGGAACTTAAAGCTACAAACTTCTATGTTTGTAAATGGTGGTCTTCCCAGGGTCACATGGCCCATGGTAAAAGACTAACTGGAAAGGCTGTCTTTCCTCAAGAAGTTAAATTCCAACCATCGTAGACACAGCCAAACACAAAGAACTATGGGAAGGGCTAGATTATGATGGAAAAATGCATCAGAGTCCACATTGCAAAGACAAATCTAGGAGGAAGCACGCATAGTATGTTACTGAGAGGCAGTGTGCTATCACCAGATGTCCCAGAGCTGGGAAAGAACCAACGGAGACAAAATAATACAATTTTCACTGAGGTACACTTGAAGATTTGCAGTGATCTGCCTGTATTCAAATCTCATTTCCTTCTCACTTGTTCTTTGTCATCTAATCATAAAATTAATCTTCAGTCTTCAGTTCCTATCAGGCACTGCTCTAGGTGCCAGAAATGCATCAGTAAGCAAAAGTCCATAGGAGTTCCTGCCATGAAAACAAATTGTAGCAGGAAATATTAAAATTCTCACTGACCTCTCCAAATGTGTATTCTTTTTCAATGGAGACAACTTCATTCACAATGGTCATGTAGCACAGAGTTTCCATATGGCTATGCATACCCACCAACATTACACAGCTTCACTGTCCTTTTTATATTATTTTTAAAGGCAAGGAATGGATCTTTTTATGTGTATTCATGATAAACACACTACCTTACACATCTGCATAATGCTTTGTTGAAAAGCTTATTAAATTTCCTTTGTAAATATACAGAAGAGACAGACTTGTTTTATTCAAAGTACTGCATTTACTTGGCTTTGTTGACTGTACTTTGGCCAATGTTTAAATTTTCCAGTTTGTCAGTCTTCATTGATCTAATGCATAGATAGCTGCCAAACATTTCCATGAAGTTAGAACCATGTAGCTTATTTTTCTCTGCCCATCAGGACCTTTGAGGTAGGCAAATATATAATTGCATTAATAGAAATACAAAAAAGTATTACATTTATAATTAACTAGCATTGTTTTATGTATAATTAAAATTTTGTTTTATGGTAAAAACAAGTTATTAATAAATATATACATATAAATATATATATATACATACATGCAGGTAGTGACTGACATTCTTACTATGGTTCTCAGATCTTGTGAGTAGCACATTTTACCAAAGATAATTTTTTAAAAATCATCAAATTCCAAAACCATTACAAAGAAAAATTACCTATGGATCAGGGGTGAACCTGATATATCTAGCAAAATTTGGGATAGCAATTTGAATGATGATCCGAAAGACTGACAGGGTGATAGACACACTTCTGTGAACCCATGGGGACCATGGAGGATTTCTCTGTGCTCTCTCTGGAGTTAAAGCATCTGGCATGGTTTCGTTTATCTGTGCTTGAAGTGTGTTAGGCCGTAAGATGATTTATGATGGATTTTTCTTCCTTACTGTAAATTCATAGCAATAGAAAAAAAATATGCTATTAGACATAGGCTATAAACAACCAGATTGATTTCCTAATTATCCCTTGGCGATTTGTTTACTTATTATCTATTCTTACCAGAACAGTGAGCTTTACAATGCTAGTAAGTCACTTAAATATCTACTTGCAGCATTTGTTAGTGTATCTTCACTTCTCTGCGTAGTGCCTGCTTTAGCATAGAATGGGCCTTTCCTCTCACAAACCTCTTCAATCCTTTACAACCTCTTGTGTGACGAGTAGGTGACATACATGAATGGTCATCATTTTTCTATGACTTAACAGTTGAGTGACCATGCCCAAGTTACTTAGCTGTATACAGGTTCTCTCCCTTCTGAAGTAAGTCCTTCTGGTACTGTGGTGAAGACTGAGTGAAGCCGCATGCTGATCACCTGGGGCGTGGTGAGCCCCCTTGAATATAGGTTCTCCTCGTGCACACTGCAGCTCTTGGTGTGACTGCAGCTCTGTTCTGTTATTTATTTTTATTCTAACAATGCAAGAGTGAAAAACATAGCTTACCTCTGAAGCTTAATGTTACATAAGAAGAAATACATTTACCTGCCTAAGTCATTTAGCTAGAAAGCATAGAGGTAATAATAAATAATCTAGCTCCTTCAATTTTTATGTTAATAGGGAAGATTAGGTAGAAAGGAAATAATATTGGTCCTTATTACATGTGAGGTTCTGCACTAGGCACTTGATATTCATTATTTTAGGCTACTTCTAGCACAATCCTAAACATGGATGCTTATTTCTTAAATATCTGATTTAGGCATGGAGGTTAAATAATTTGCTATTTCTCACCCCACCAGTAAGTGGTGAAATATAGATCACTATCCAGATAATAGTAACTTAAACTCTATAATCTTTCTGTTAGCTATGCTGTCTTCTGTGTTTGAAGGAACCTTTCTTTGGAATAATTCATACCACTCTCTCCTTTTAGAATGTGTTTGGTTTGAAAAAAGCAAATAGTTTATGCATAGCAAAGCCATAGCTCATTTGTACAAACTTTTACTATCACATATGTTCATGAGCTTTTTTCTTTAATCTTTGATTTCTTTGTTAAACTCATATTTACATATTTCAACACTTTTTCTTAGCCTCATAAGTCCTCCACTTTTTTTTAGATCTACACAACTTTAGCTAAAACATTCTATCAGAAAGAGAGGGCCTGGTCCTGGCGCTTAGCTGACGTCCATTGTAACTGCGCCAGCACACAGCTTACTCTCTTCATCTCCTTATTTATAGCAGCTTATTTTGTGAATGTCACTATTGAAGGATTTTGAATTTCCCCATTAAGTATTAAATGACAAAAGCAATAGTAGCTGCATATATCTAATAACTGCTTAATGAAATCATTTAAAGCTGATCCAAGTAAAATTATACAGATAAATGTAATGAATATGTATATTCAATCTTTTTATTAGAATACATTGGTCAGAATGCATGAACTTTTTAGTTACTTATCCATTTTTGCTTTGATGTTATTTCTCTTTAACTTAGAAATATTAAATCTCTTCAGATCATCTAGTCTTTAGACAGATGACTTTAGAAATCCTCTAGATTTTCAAAATAAGAACCAGAGAGTTAAATGTGGCTCTCAGATATGTGAAATATAGCTGTCATAATAGTTCAGTTTTAAAACAGATGACATCGTTTTAGCATAGTAGAAAAGAAAATTCTCAATTCTGTCAATTTAAGAGATGCTAGTCTGGGTGTGGTGGCATACACCTGCAACCCCAGCTCTTGGGAGGCTGAAAACAGGAGAATCACTACAAGTCTAATCTATGTAGTGAGACATTGTAGACTGTATAGACCATGTCCTCAATATATTTTTAAAAAATTAAGAAGTGCTAACAAGCTTATGTTCCATAGCAGATTCAAATGGATAACAGCAAACCACCCTAGGAGGAGTTATGTTAGGAAATGTAAACACATGCAAGGTCCTTTCTCTTTTGCGATGATACTAGAAAGCTTCCTTAAGGACAGCTTGCTGCTGTCCAGCCCTCTTGAAAACACTGCTGACTTTTCATTTGCACTAACCCAAGACTCCCTTCACCACTCTTGCTGGAAAGACAGCTCTTACAATATCCTTACTTCTTTCTACTATTCACTTCCAAGATGTGTCATTGGTCCTCACATAAACTCTAGCAGGTAAAGTAAGGGATCTCATTCAATAGCACATTTTGGATTAATAATGAAGTAGAAAACAAAGACTCAGTAAATACTGCCCTTATTTCTGCCTTCTGTACATTTTAGTAGGACATAGAGTAACATTCCTTCTCACAGAGCAGAGACTAGAACTATTGCTCTGTAGACAGGAGTCTGTCATCAGAGGTTTCCAGTATATGCCTTAAATCAGCTTACTTAGAGTCGTAACATGTTAGTCATACACAGTTATATCAGGACCTATGCATGTGCTATGGTTTGTGTCTGGTTGTTCCCCCAAAGCCTCAGGCAGTCATGGCGCAGGGACTTCTACAGTTTGGCATTAACTCATTGTCTACTGGGATTATGTGTGATCTTAGTACTGACGGGATTATGGCTGTGAGTGCTATACTCAACTTGGGGTAGAGAGCCTGAAAGCGATATAAGAGAAAAGAGAAACAGACTCTCTCTCTCTCTCTCTCTCTGTCTCTCTCTCTCTCTCTCTCTGTCTCTATCTCTCTGTCTCTCTGTCTGTCTATCTCTCTCTCTCTCTCTCTCTGTCTCTCTCTCTCTCTGTCTCTGTCTCTATCTCTCTGTCTCTCTGTCTGTCTATCTCTCTCTCTCTCTCTCTCTCTCTCTCTCTCTCTCTCTCTCTCTCTTGCCATTGTTGCTGTTCAGTCCCCATGAACCGCTGATCTCTGCTATGTGCCCCCTTGGAGCCAGTTAAGTATGGACTGAAACCTCCAGAAACTGTGAACTAAATAAACCTTTCCTTCCTTCATTTTGCGTTTTGGGTATTTGTCCCAGCAATCAGAGAAGAGTAAATGAGACAGAATTATTATACATCGATGTTATTTAAAGTACTCTTCTATAGTTTCTTCAACATATAATTAAGCTTATTCTATGAAATAATAAATTATTGAATAGTTTGTATAATCATTTTTATTTTAAATTACTCCGTACTATTCACTTCCTTGAATAAGATCTATTATATAAGTTTTTTTCTTTATGCAACTACTTTCAAGTTTTAAACTGATTTAACATTTTTCTATTTGGTTTGTAACATATTTAAGCAATAAGAATATGAGCATTTATATTTTACAAAGAAGAAGAAACTGGAAAAGAAAATCCATAAAACATTGGTATTCATAATTATATGTCGGTATTCATTATAGCATTAAGTATATGTCAGAGAATTATGTTTGGATTCTGCAAGAATGGTCTTGCCTAGATGGATATGCCATGTCATTGTTGATATAATGAGCAATATGTTACTTTTTCATAGAAAGAAGTATAACATATAACAAATATGTTACTTTTTTTAAAGAAAGCATAGCACATTGCTTTCTTTCAGTTGTTATGCTCGTAAGATAGCACAGATGCCTCCTGACTAAGGCTACAGTCATTGTGTAATCTGTGGAGACAATTTCAGTAGTGAGTGTGGAAATGAAAGGCACAACCATATTTTATCTGCATTTTTGGAGCTAAGCAGTCAAAGGTCAAGATAAGTTTTCATTCTCCTGTACTCATTATTAATTGCTTTAGATTATGATAATAGGTCAAACCACAGAACTCCTTCTAATTTATTTCCTAATGAGTGCATGTGTATGCGTGGTGTTTGTATGGGTGTGTGCACATATCCACCCATGCACATGTGTATACCAATATGTGTTGGAGAAAAGAAACAGAAAGGTAATGACTAACGAATTTAAAGAGAAAAATATGGGAGAGGAAACATGATACTTTGGTAGCCAGAGAAGTATCAGAGCATGTTTTCAGGCCATGCTGGAAGCTGTCCACTTGGATTTTTTTAAGTCCATGTAGCCATTTTTGCTTACAAATCTGAAATGTAAGATTAATTTTATTTGTGTAGAAAGCTAATTTTTTATACAACTGAAGATCATATGTCCTCTCAAGTCCTACATGTCTTTTTAAAGTTCCTCTTGGTCTATCTGCAGACATTTACATAACAGGATGTAGTTTGTCTCAACTAACATATGTTCATACTACCATCATGCTGCTGCTACCATTATTAAATTTAAAATTTTGCTTTTATGCTTGTCACATTGTATCTCCAGTTCTCCAAAGCAGACCCTTGGATAAAATATGGTTCACCAATGTAGAAAAAAAATGGTTCAAAGAGTAGCATGAATACTACAACCCAAAATAACATCATAAACAGAATGTGAACTGGTCTCCAATGGTAAATATGGAATGTAAGGCTATATATGCCCAGACAAAAAATAAATCTCAAATGTCCTGATTCCACATATGCATCAGGAAAAAAAAATTGCAAGTCAGAAGGACATTTATTAATATCTCAAAGTTTAAAGGCTTGTGAGATAGCTCAGCAGACTAAGAGATGGCTTAGGCAAATACAGGAAACCAGGTTCAAGTCCTGGCATTGCATGCTACTCTTGCCCTGCCCCCGGGCATATTGAATTGGCCACTGACACTGAGCGTGTGGTGCTTGACCATAATTCCAGAACTGGGGAGGCTGAAAATGGGAGGATCACTATGAGTCCAAGCTGTGCAGTGAGACCCAGTAATAAGTAAGTAAGTAAGTAAGTAAGTAAGTAAATAAATAAATAAATAAATAAATAAATAAATAATTTGGGTGAGATGCGCTTTCCACTATTACTCAGTTCATTTCTAGCTATGAAGCCTTGTGGAACAGATACATAAAAGTCTGGCAGGACTAGTTCTTTTTTTTTTTTTTTTTTTTTTTTTTTTTTTTTTTTTTTTTTTTTTTTTTTTTTTTTTTTTTTTTTTTTTTTTTTTTTTTTTTTTTTTTTTTTTTTTTTTTTTTTTTTTTTTTTTTTTTTTTTTTTGTCTTTTTGAAGGATTAATCCACCTACTCTCTCTACTTCCTTATGAAGCCCCTGGCTTGTAAGATGTGAATTTGTCCCTTCCCTACACTACAGGAGTAAATGAGAGATACTCACTTCAAATTCATGTGGAAAGAGCTAGGATCATTTGAAATGGGAGGAGAAGAAGAACTATTAGGAGAAATGAGGGCAAGGAAGGCAATGCCAAAGGTGGGAGGGCTGGAAAGGCCTCAGCGGTACCAGCGAGTCCATAGAAGGTGCTGTCACTTGTAGGAACCAGGAACCTACATGAATCGTGACCACACAGCAAGCATTTTGGAGCTTTTCCTCCCTGTAAGCTCTATAGGCAGACAAACAGAAAGGGGATTTAAATATGTACTTACACTGGTAATGCCATACAATCTAGAGATTCTGCTTCAGCTTTTTCGACTCCCAAATGACTTATTCTCTGCGATTGACTCATTATCTTTGGGTGTAGGTCAGAGAACTTGAGCATTTGGCCAGAAGGAACTTCTGATGGGATGGTAGTTTTAGTGCTAGAACATTTAAAACTATTCTGTGTGTCAAAAACAGACATCAATAATAAATATACTCAAAAAAACCAGAAGCCATTGTCAAAAGACCTTTATCCAACAATATTTTCGGATGATGTACAATATTAGTTACATATTAAAGGAAGAGGAATTAGTGTGTTGGGGCCACCTGCATATATTTTGCTTGACAGTTGAATGAAGTCCATGATATGCAGATTAGGAAAAAAAAACACATGGATTATGCACAGTGCAGACATAAGGGAATCTTAGAGGTAGACTTTGTCACCAGCAAGAAGTTTTACAGATGAGAGGTTTCTATGAGGTTACCATTTGGTTTGTGTTGTGGCTTTGAGTGAAGGGTTATGAGGAAGGAAAGAGACTGCGGTGTGACCTTGTGTGAATGTGCTGCAATACTAATATTCCTCCTGCTCTACTGGCCGTGGCTCTTTTGTGGGTATCCATCTGCTTGCTGACTCTGATGTACCAGGCAGTACCTGTAGTAAAAAAGGTTAGCTCAGTGCCATTACGGCTACGAAGTCAGTCTGTCATTCAATAATAAATAGAGTCAAGAATTAGCTTTGCTAATTTGATGTCTGATCTCTGACCCAGGATAAAGAACTTGTATGTTGTTTAGAAATTCTTGTTGAAATTAATACACTCCATCAACACACTGGTGTTGTTTTAAAGGAATAATCATGTATTTTAGGTGATTTACTGAGTAGATCAGCCATATATATTTATATAATATACATTCAATATTACATATATACCCAATATATTGAAGTTTTTGAACTCATATTTAAGCAGAAAGCAAAATGGTTAATGTTAATTACTAGATAGTAAGATTTCTTAAACTAGAAGAAAATTATTTTTCTATTTATTTATTTATTATTTATTTATTTTTGTATTTTTTGGGGGAAGGAGTTATGGTATGTTTAAGGTCTCACTACTAGATCAAACTTGTACTGATCTGCCTATTCACAGCCTCCCAAGAGCTGGGATTACAGGTGCACACCACCATACCCAGTCTCAATTGCCATTTCAGTGTGCCCTGGGGAGAGGGACAGGCTTAGGGATTGAACCATGGTACCTGCACAGGTTTGCAGGAACTTTAATCTGCTGAGCTATTTGGCTGTCCCTGTTTTTCTTTTCTTTTCCTTTCTTTTCTTTTCTCTTCTTTTCCTTTCTTTTCTTTTCTTTCTTTCTTTTTTACTTTTATTTTAGGGAAAGGTCTATGGGGTGTTCGGAGTCTCACTATTAGATCAGACTCATAGTAATCCACCTGTTTACAGCCTCCCGAGAGCTGGTATTACAGGCGAGTGCCGCTATACCCAGTTTTAATTGCTGTCTCAGCGCCCCTGGGAATCGGGCCAGCACAACAGGTCCAGGAATCAAACACCTGGTCCCTGTGACTGCTTGCAAATACTTTAATCCACTGAGCTATTTGGTCAGCCCCATGTTTTTTTTTTCTTTTTCTTTTTCTTATTATGGCTGCTGGACCAGCATGTGGTACCAGGGATTCAACACAGTCCCTGCAGTTGCCTAACCTTGCCTAAGCGGGTGATTTAGACTGCTGAGCCATCTTGCTAGCCCCCGCTTTTGTCTTTTTTAAAGAGAATATAAAATAGTAAAAGTAAAATATTGAAAATGATACAGAATTTTCATAAATGAAATAATAGAAATCTGATCAAGTTTGTTGTACTGCATAATGCTGTCTTCAAATTAGTTGTTTAGATTACCAAATAGAAGCATGCAAAATTGGTAAAAAAAAAAAAATATATATATATATATATATATATATATATATATATATATATATATAATTGAAAACAACAACAACAAAAAAAAAAAATTCACTGTTCCTTTCAGGAGAAATCAGCTGGTCTTTCAGGTTCTTATACTAGCAAAACAATAGAAGGCTTGCACATGTAGGCCTGATTTATTTCACTTACTAACATGGTCTCTAGTTGCATCCATTTACCTTTAAAAACCTTGAGTTGATCTTTTGTGTATCTGAGTATTAGTCTGTTGTGTGAAAATACCACATCTTTTTAATCCATTCTTCAGCTGATGGGCAGATGTTTGTATCCAAAATTTGGCTCTGATCAACTGTGCTTCTGAAAGCATGGGTGCACATATATTTCCGTAGTATAATATTTTCAGTTCATTTGGAAAGGAAGTGCTGGGTTGACATAAACAAATTCTTTAGCTTTAACATCTAAAACTATTTCTTCACAGTTCAGATTTATGAAAGAAAGTGTCATGTAAAAAATCCCACTACATGCTATAAGAAAACATGCAAACGAGTTTCTTAAATGGATCTGACACAAAGTTGCTCAACAATTAGGTCACTCATGACTCTTGAAAGACACAGGGCTCATACTCATTTTACCACTTCTTTTTTGGGGGGGCGGGGTTCAAATTCACAACCTTGCACTTGCCAACTTGCGAGGCAGGCACTTGTGCCATGAAACTATCTCCCCAGCCCCCTTTTACCTCTTCATTTTTTTTAATTTTTATTTTGACAAGTAAAAGCAAAAGCAAGAACAAAAATCTGAAACAAAGACAGAATGGGTAACATACAACAATACATACATTGCAGATGTTCAAAACAAGAATGGCTGATACATTACCTATTTTTATCATCAAATCTGTTGCTCAGCACAACACATATAGTTATGGAAGATTGAACATATGACTACATATTACTGTTTGTTTTCAAGAAACTATAAATCTTTGTTATTATCTTTTTTTACCTTTAAAAATATTTTAAAGATAATATAGTAATAATTGATACAATATTGGAAATAGTGCCAATATAGAAGAACATGATGACAGGTATTCAAGTATGTTTTTTGTATTACACAATGCTGTCCTTGAAGAATATGGGCAGAAGTAATAGCAGAAAACTTCCCAAATATACCCCTATCTTTATAATTAATTTAGACAGCGAAATTTTGAAAATTAAATTAAAAGTGAATAAAGTCAATGGCTAATTTCTCTTAGCCGATGAAGCTAGAAAATATTTTGTTGCCTGGCCCTGATGCTAGCATCTTACCTATCATTTGCTGTCTGATCAAAGTCTCCACACCTCATACAGGGGACTTCCAGAGGGGGAGAGGAATTGAACATCAGGGAGCATTTTGTCCCCAGTGAGCCCTGCACCAGTAGGTGTCAACTTTGCCTCTAGTGCCTAGGCTGCTCTATGACCAGGCCCTGGGGCCTTGAACTCAGAGGGAGTGCTCTGGACCTAGCCTGCACGGCTGCCTAAATTTGCTCTGGTGGAAGAACACTGTGGAAAGACGCTACTGAGTCCAGATACACTGATAAGCTGCCTCATAGGGACACGTGATCAGCGGGCCCATTTAATGGCTTAGCAAAATCTAGTGTTCATCTTACAGAGTGGCCCTTCTGCCCAGTGAGGTCACAGTATACCCTGAAATATTTTATTGTCTGTAAGATATAATTTAAAAGTATATGAGTTAGAGGAAATTATCATTTTGTTTTAAGATACTTATTTCTACATTGCATTTAATTCAGCCAGGTTTTCAATTTATAATTTTATATTATTGGATAAAAATAAAAAAGTAACATTTGTATTATTTATTTTCAGGTCTTGGTTTATAATGATGAAAGATTCCTCCCTGAATAACTTTCACAAGAAAATTATTTTTCTAAAACTTTCAGAATGGTAGAGGAAACATTAATATGAGCCTAAGAGAATACATGCTTTATTGAAAGAAAATTCTGATAGAATGGGGACAAAAGAATTATACTTATTAATCACAAAAGGATATAGTGTTTTACATGGTAGGTGGACTTCTGAGCACAATATCTGTGGTTGTCTCAAAGGACAAGTACAAAAACTTTATCATCTGCTTTTCTTATCTTGTTTTTCATATGTCATTTACCAATCACCTATCCTATACCTGACATTTCTCTGTTATCTATGTTTCAGTCAATCATTATCAATCATTATCCATGTACGATTATTCTATCTACTATTTCTATCCATCTACCTATAATCTATCTATCTACCTATATATCTATCATGTATCATCTATATATCTACTTACTATCTATTATCTATTATTCGTATAAAACCTATCATCTATCTATCTATCTATCTATCTATCTATCTATCTATCTACTATCAATTACCTATCATTTATATCTATCTATCATCTATCTATCTATCTATCTATCATCTATCTATCTGTTTATCTATCATCTATCATGTACCTATCATCTATCTACCATCTATCTTGGGAGGATAGAACAAGGCTAGAAAGCATCAGCTATGGCAGGTGGAGGGACAAATGCAATTGCAGTGGGTCCAGAGAATTTCTTGTGGTCAGCTGCTGTTTGCAAGGCTGCTCCATTTTGATGATGGCTCAGGTTAAAAAGCATAGCTTTTTTTTTCTTTTTAAAAATCTTCTTATCTCTTTGATATAGGGTCTTGCTACATAGCTCAGACTCAGTGATTCTCCTGTCTCAGCCTCCCCAGTGCTGAGATTACACGTGTGTACCACCACCCCCAGTTTTGTTTTCTGGCAAGGTACACCAGGGTTCCAGGGCCAGCGTAGCATGCAGCTGGATTTTTGTGTTTACCATGAAGGTGCATAGACTGCTGAGCTGTCTTCCCAGCCAGGATAGAAGTTCTGGAGTTTGGAGAGAGGAACAAAGTTTACCTAAAGTTGGATCTAGTCATGCTAGCAGGATTTTATCCTGTGATTATAATCAAGCCCTGGATAGAGGATGAGAATATGAGTCTGCGTCTGCTAGTTTAACAACTGGGAGCATCTGTGGATCTTATCTAAGTAGGAGAAGGGGTATTCTTTTCACTAAGCCACTTTCCTAGATGAAAAAAAGCATTAAGGGATTCCTTTTGTCTTTGCTGTATTCCAGAATAGGACAACGACAGAAAGAAGTGTTTCAGAGAACACAGCACTCAGATTACCTTGCAAATGCTAGATGTGACCAACAAGACAGTTCCTTAAATATATGCATGATTTTAAACAAGTGAAAAGAAGGAAAAAAAAATTGTTTTGTTTCATTGCTGAAGACACACTTCAAACTTAAAAGTACAGTACTAGTTTTGGACTTTTGTACCCATGATGCCTCCTTTCCTCTATAGATTCAAAAACTTGGCACTATTGCTGCTGCCTAGGCCAATTTTTGTCTGACAATTAAGGCCATCTCTAAACTTCCTTCTGAAAACTTCCAGACAGTATGTATTATATTCATTTCTTTTGACTCAGATTGGCATCAAATGGTAGCCATATGACTGCATGTCTGAAAATAAGGGTTTTCTTAGAACATGCGTAATTTCGTGTTTTGAAAGTATCTTCAGTTTTCAAAATGTTACATAATTATCAAAAAATATTGATTCTCTATTAAATGCCAGACATGTCTTTTTTTCAATTCAGTGATAAACAATATGTTAAAGTAAGCTTTAAATATATAGCAGATAATTGTGATTATGCAAGATACTTTATTATATGATATAATTGTTATATCTTAATGCTGAAAAAAATTGTTAATTATGCCTTTAAATATGTAATGGAGAACCGTAATATATGGAAGAATGCCCTTCAAAGATATATATGTTCTAATCCCCAAACCTGTGAATGTTGTTTTATTGGACAAAATGGATTTTGTAGATGTGATTAAGGATCTTGACCTATAGTGATTAACCTGGGTTGCCCTAGTTGATAAGATTTAGTCAAGGGAAGCTCACAACAACAGAATGCACTTATTAGCTTGGATGCAGCATCCAGGCATGGGTGGACTCCTCCGCTGGCGTACATGAACAGAACATGCAAAGATCCTTTGGATAACTCCTACAGATGCACACTTGAACACAGACACACACGAGCACATCTAGGCACATACACACAGGCTGCTCCCCTTTATCCTTTCCCCCCTGACTTTCCCCACAGGCTATGGGTGGGAACCTATGATGCGGGTTGTGCTCTTCCTCATGCACTTTTCATTGATGAGCTTTTAGATTTATTGAAATAGTTTATGACAGGAAGGCCCAAGAGCCCGAGGATGCTGGTGCAATCTATAAAATGGAGAAGGCAAAACAGATATTCTGACAGAAAACAGTGGAGGGACATGGGTTCTAGACTATAGAAGCTGATTTTGAACTTCTGATTTCTAGAACGTAGAGGAAATAAATTTGTGCTGTTTTCAGCTATTAAGTTTTAGGATAAATAGAAAACAAATCCAGGGACTGCCTGCTTGTAAGGGAGATGTCTTTCAGTAGGAAATAGATTTAAACTGAGATATAAGAAAAGAGTAAAAACCAATCAGAGAGTGTCAGAAATTTCCAGATAGAAGAGACACAGTAACATTGAACATGATGAGTTGGTTCTCTATTGCTTTTATGGCAAATTTCCACACTCAGCAAGTTAAAACAACACAAATTTACTGCAATAATTTTATAGAGGTCAAAAATAGATCTTGCTAGACTAAAGTCAAAGTATGATTACAGACTTTTTCTATGGAAGAGAAGGAAAATACTTGCTTGAAAAAAATTTTAAAGTACAAAATAGTAATAAAATATCAGCATTAGAAATGATGCAAATTTCACTAATCAAAATAAAAATAATTCAACAATGATTGCTGTATTGTATGATATTGTCTTCAAATTGCTGGTTTAGGTTACCAGATATAAATGTGCAAAACTGGTTTAAAACAAAACAAAACAATAATGAAGGCATAAAAGCTTTTAAAAAAAGGATAAAAATTTAAGTATTAGTTATGCCTTTCAAAAGACCAGCAGAAATTGGCAGTACAATTATCCAAATTATCCTGCCTATGTACATAAATATATCCTTTTTCTGTAATTTCTTTATTCTTTTTCTCATTCCAGTGCCTTCTCTAACATCTAGGAGTTGCCAACATTTGTTCTTGCCTTGTAATTTCTACAACAATCAAGCAAATGACCACAGTCTTTTCTTCTGTGACTTCACTGTCTTCTTGTTTTACTCATGAAGTCCATGAAGTCCCCATGTGAGCATAGTAAGCCCGCGGGATAATGCAGGATCGCCTTCCAGTCTGAAGACTTTCACTGCACTTCGGAAGTCCCTTTGACCATGCAAGATGCTGCACAGCAGCAGTGATGAGCATGTGGCCATCTGGAAAGGCTGGCATTTCTGTGCCAGACACAGAAAGGGCTGCAATGTCCAGAGAGCAGGGCATAAAGAAAATACCAGGGCCAGGACACAGCTCAGTGGCATAAGTGGCTGACTAGAATGTGCATGGTCCCGAGTTCCATCTCTGGTATCACAAAAGAAAAAAATAATAGCTTCTTTTAAAAAATTCCAGGAAGAGGCAAAATTTTAAAAAGCAATTCATGAAGAACATTTACATGACTACATTATTGCTTTGTGCTCTTTGTGATTTGGGTAGACTTGGCATCTTATCATGCCAAAGAAGTTCTAGGACAATTTTTAAGATATGTGGCATGTATAAATTACATATCAGATATTTATTTGGTTATTTCAGGTTAGTTGATTTGAACCAACTGAATATCTGGAAAAAAGAAAAAGCCTTATGATTAAAGCCTTCTTTTTTTTCTTTCATTTCTTCTTTCCCTTTCTCTTCCTTCAGCTGCTGTGCTTTATTTTTGTTGGGCAAAATAGGCACTGTTCTGATGCCTAAGAAGCACTTGCTCCACAACTTCCTGTATGACATGGCCAGAGAAAATAAGATTCTGATAATAGGAAGTTCTCAGGAAGTATTCTGACCAACATCAAAACCTATACACATTAATGAACATGGGTTTGCTGTTTTTGCTCAAATTATTGATTGTGGGATACTAGCTGTGTTGTCTTCCCTAAATGGAAGATTTATTTTTGTTTCACATAGTAGAGATAGAAACCTGTTTTAATTAAAAGAACTTGACAATGAAACTACATGACTTTGCTTTAAGTTTCTTTTAAATTTCGGCAGTAAGTCCAGAAATTTGTTTTTAATATTATTATTGAATATTTTTTCCTCTCTATTCATGGACATCTAGGTAGAATCTGAAAATTTGAAACAGCAGCTATGAGTCTGACTCTTTATTTATGTTAAAAACCTAAAATTGAGTATTCTGACAAGGACAGATATTCTGTGCTCATCATATTGATGCCAGAGTTGGTAATTTTTTATAAGTAACTTAGCAGTGGATTATTATAGATGTGGCATAAGAGGTGTATGGTACTTAATCATTAAACGGTTGCTGTAGTTTAATCAATTTGTGTCATGCATTTATTGAATGTTTAGCAGGCAGTCTGAGCTGTCACATCTCCCTTGTGGCATTATACTATGAATTTTTCAGTTTTCAAATGTGACAGCATTCTTAAACCAGCAGTACTTAAATTTGGCTTTGACTGTTACCTAGTTAGATAAAATAAAACTTTAGTCGGTTTTAATCCATAATTCATAAGAACAATTAAATTAAAGTCAAATAAAACAATTCTGTACTCATTTTCTTTTTAATGTTTTTCTTCCAGCTTAGCATATGTTTGCGACCTCTAAGTTTGAGAGACGCTTGGTACAGTCCAGGGCTTCGATGATAGGATGCTGATTATGTATTTGTAGGGTTGGATCTGAGTGCTTTCATTTTTGATTGGGATTAGCTGAACACAGTAATCAGAGAAATACTGGCGAAAAGCACTAGAAACTGATAAATATAAGATCTGAGTCTTAAATTGCAGAAATTTGGTAGACATGAGAGCTTCCAGAATGAACCTTACATCTAACGTGAAAATTACCTACCTGGATGTGATTACTTTTTGAACATTTAGGTAAAAGTGAAAATACAATTAAGGCAAAGATACACCTCAACATGCAGTGTGGAAGCACTGAAACCATATTAATAGAACACTCAATTTGTAGTTCAAAGTATTTCAGGATTGAAGGGTAAAGGGTAATATCTTCACTTGTTCTTTATAAAGCCCTTCATGGATTAATCTTAACTGCTTCAAAGGCCAGCCAAGTATCTCAGCAGATTCAATTGCCTGCCAGGAGGCACAGACACCAGGAGTTTGCTCCCAGAGGCCTGCCATGCCAGCCCCGCCCCCAGGGCGCACTGAAAAGAGACTGGGCATGATGGTGTGCCCTCTTGGGAAGGTGTAAACAAGTGGATCACTACGAGTCTGATCTAGTATTGAGACCCTGAACACCCTGTAGCCCCTTCCCTAAAATGCAAACAAATAAATAAATTAAAAAATCTCAACATTCAAAATAGCTTTGTTATTCTATACAGATGTCACTTTAAAAATATTTTTTTAAACAGGAAAATGTTTGTTGCTCAGGAGGAGTAATGAGCTGTAAAGTAGACCGGAAAATAGATACACTTTTGAAACAATGACTACATCCATGTGCTGGAAAGAATAGGTTCTTTTTAAGAGTACTGGGCCATCTGTCAGGAAAAGTAAATCATACCTTGGTTGTGAACAATTTGGTTGTGTTTGGATTTTTCATTAGGTGATTGGGAACGATAAAGTATCTGAGCCACAAAGGGGAGAGTCCAGAGACATTAGAGGAGGTTAAACAAGGCAGGATATGTTTTGTCAGGAGAAAGAAAGCCTAAAGTTAGAATATTACTCAATTTTCTTTTATGAAAAACTACACTACGTCATTAGATCACACTGGCCAAAGTTTACAGTGTCTCTTTCATGCTTTTTCTAGTCTGCTATAGCAGCTTGTTCTCAGACTGAAAATCTGGCCGGCTGTTGACTGCAGGCTGGGCTTAAGTCTGCCCTGCAAATGTCTCATACTGGGCAACTGGTGAGGACCAGTTAATAAGACACTCCTTGAGCAAACTATATAATGACAAGAAGTCTACCTGCTGAGTGCTATGATCCTGGCTCAGAATTCCTTATTCCCACTTCATGTTGCCTCAGTCCATCCTAATGGGTAGGGCAGAATTGACATCCTAGTGCTACAGGTTGTCATTTGGCAAGGTACACTGCAGTCTAATTGACTTTGGAAATAAGGATCAAATCTGCCATACAGAAAGAGTACAGTGAGACTAGTCTAGACTTTTGTTGAAAATAGCCTGGAATAGTGTAATCACAGAACAAATTTACATTTATGAACAGGAAAGATTAGGAGGCATTCCTAATGAATAGGGGAGAGGATTTGTGAGCTATCTTGACATAAGGAATCCAGGTAAATAATTCAAAATCAGTAATAAATGCAAAGAGAAAGTAACTGAAGTTGATTTGCTTTCAAAACATGCAACTAAAGAGTTGAAAGATGGCCCTGCAAACCAAATCTGACCAACTCCAAAACCCATAATGGAAGAGTCACTGCTACAAGCCGTGACTCGCAAAAACATAGCACATTGCAGGTTGCACTGTAGAGAAGCAGCTGAGTCATAACTATTCTCTGGGAACTGAACCCAGTACCTTGAGCTTTCCAGACAGATGCTTATGCTGCTGAACTGTGTACTCAGCCAGTCATGGTGTTCCTAATTGGATCTGTTGTTTCAGTTCTCCTCTAAACCTGCTGAAAGTTGACCATACAAAACTAAAACTCCAAGACCACAATTCATACTATTTTGGGGGCTTGAATAAATGATATTACAAGACAGATGGAGTTTATGAAGGTTAACTAAGAAAATTTTAGTTTATTCTCCTTTGAGCTAATTACATACAAATCATTTACAATATTTAAACTCATTTATTGGATCTGCAATATTTGGGTGTATCAGGCTTTGCATGATGCAAGGTTTTTTTTTGTTTTTGTTTTTCATTTGCAGAGAACAATATGGCTTATAGTTGAAATGCACTCTCCCAAGTCCCATACATTCATACTTGGGCTTTTTGCAAAGTGATTTGGACTTCATAGTTCCTTCATAGGCTGTACCTCCATCTGTGGACTAATTGATGAATGAGATAGCACCTCTCTGATGTATTGAGAGGTAGTACAACATTAGGAGGTGAGGCTTCATTGAAGTTTGTGGGTCTCGGGCATGGCTTGTGGACTGTATTTTGCCCCCAGTTCTCTTGGCTGTAGGTCTTTCCCTCTGTTTCTGCTTCACTGCT
Source organism: Myocastor coypus (assembly GCA_004027025.1). Classification (NCBI taxonomy): domain Eukaryota; kingdom Metazoa; phylum Chordata; class Mammalia; order Rodentia; family Myocastoridae; genus Myocastor; species Myocastor coypus. The sequence continues at coordinate 19,985 of PVJA010009313.1, forward strand.
CCTGTGAGTTTAGCAGCTTTTCTGCCATGATGTTTCTGCTTTGCTGAGGCCTAGGAACTTCATAGCAAGGAGGAAAAAATCAGAAAATCCAAGCCCATGTCTCCCTTTTCTCCTTTAAGCTGTTTATCTCACAGTCTGCCACAGTGATGAAAGCTAACACAAGCAAAGTGGTGGACATGTAGTGCAAAAGCTTACTGAAAAGATTAATGCACATATTAGCACATTTTACTGAAATGACTCTTAGGATACAGTGTATGGGACTGGCCAGATAACTCAGCAGACTAAAGCACATGCTTAGGCAGGCAAAGGGATTGGTCTTCCATCCCCATTATGTTTTGCCATGCCTTCCCCCAAGGTGCACTGAGACTGTGACTGAGACTGGTAGTGGTAGCATGCACCTATGGTCCCAGCACTTAGGAGGCTGAAAACAGGAGGAGCACCAGAGCCCGATCTGTGTAGTGAGACCTCGTAGACTCTGTATTAATACATAAAAAGAGGCCAAGCTATACTGTGTACATATGTAAGTCATGAAAATCTTAAAAAAGTGTTAAATAGATCTTTCAACTTAATAAAATGTTTGACATATTTTCCAAGAAAACTTAAATTGTTGGATTGATTGAATTTTATTTATATGTACTCATAATAATAGCTAGACTAATTTCTACCACTTCTTTATATCATAAAAACTGTTAAGTCTATGGAACAGAAATTACATTATGTAGTAAAAAACTGTTGAAGTTATTTGGCATAGGAAAAATCAATTCTTAAATGTACTTATTTATGCTTTTATTGTATCACCACAGCTTCACAATATAACAAAAGCTATTCTGCATTTTTGTTCTCTTACCATTGATAAATAATCCAATTATTAGAATATGATAACATAAATAAGGAGGACCAGCATAAGTTTTTCCAGAATATCATTTTTATAACACTTCCTATTTGTCTTTTTTCTCTTGCATAAAGGAAGAGATTTGTGATAAGTATACTCAAATTATTAAATTGACTATGGAAGTAAAAGAATAGTTGTGGAAAACACTATCTTTGAAAACAAAATGAAATAATTTGGCACAGTTTGCATTAATGTTATCAAGTCAATATCTGAAGGAAACAGACATTCCACAAAACTATGATTGAAAATCTAAATACAGACCTTAATTTACATAAAAGTAAAATTTGTAATTATTTAAACTATTGGTAAGCAACATAAACTGATAAATCTTGATATCCTTTTCTATAGAAGCTGGTTTCATAATAGAATTCTTGCTCTTTCTATGGAAGAATGGTGAAATGTTTAAGAGCAAAATTTGTCACCAAATGTCAGTAAGCATTATTTTTATACATGATAGAACAAAGAATTTTCTAAGACTCACCAATAAGAAGTTGGAATTTAGTAAGAAAAATATAAGGAAACTCCGCAAATGAAACAAACAGATCTGCCACATATATCAGAGTTGGGAACTCCAAAGGATCAATGGAAAGAGAAAGAAACCAAGGATTTCAGAAGTTTTCGTACTCATAATGTGGGAAATGAATTTTATAAAAGATACTAAAATACATATTTTCATGAAGTTCTTTTTGTTTATAATACTACAGGTAATATACTCGAACATGATTTTTTTTTTCATTTTTGGGTCACAGCATTAATTAAAATGTGTCATATTTTAGAGCGTTACATTTATCTCCGTTATGAAATAAAAAAACTATGCCACTAGTAAATTTTTAGCTTGTAAATTATTATATTTGCTCTTCAAGAATTAACGAGATATGTGACAAAGGAGAAGTGTTTAGAAATTAAAATAACCAGTCATTAGGAGACTTTGATTTCCAAGATTGTGATACAATTGAAAGAAAATGAAAATTCATCACATGCTGAGGAACTTGAAGAGTAGTAAATATTCTAAAAAGGTTTTCCTTTTATTCTGAACATTTTATATAAGAATCAAGTGTTTAAGGTCTATGAACATTTCTATAAGAAAAACCAAACCAGTTTAGCTGTACTGACTTAGCACCAGGCAGAACTGAGGTTTTAATGGTCACTAGTTACGTGACTAAGAGTTGGTTATGATTTCTCTTGTTATGATTTGACTGCATCCTTACAACATTCATGGGCAGGAAACTCAGTCCTTGATCTGCAGTGGGGGAGAGGTGTAAAAACAGTAGGAGGTGGTGAATTAGCAGCATTGAATGCATGGGCAAATGTCATCATTGTGGGAGGGAGCCCCTCTTTGGACTGGAGGTTGGTCCCTGCCTCTGAACTTCCTTCTTTTCCTCTCCCTTGGTGCTTCCATTTTCATCTTAGACTTACAAGACTCCTTCTCAACTAGGAAGCCCCTCCCCACACACACACACACACACATCACTAACCAAACAATTGCTCCAGTTATTGTAGCCCAATGATAAGCGACTCGAAACCTTGGTTACTTACAGCATGAAGATATCTACTTACTTTTCTCCTGAGTCTGTGTTGTGAGCAGGAGTCAGCAGTAATAGTTTGTCTCCTATTGTACTTGCTAAAGATCACGCCAGAGTCTGCGGCCTGGAGGCATCATAAAGCCTGTTTATTCTCTGATCAGTACAATGCTGGCTTTCAGCTCAGAACCTAGCTGATGTGACTGGTTTGGGCACTTATGTATCTCATACATTAAGTTTTACCGTCTTAGGACTTGACCTGATGGCTGGCTTCCAAGCCTAAGCCTCCAGTCAGAGAGAAGGCTTTCACAGCTGAGCGTCAGATGTCAGGCAGCGTCCTGCCAGGTGCACTCTGTTTGCTAATGAAGTCACAATCACATAACAGGATTCAAAGGCAGGGAAGAAAAGAACGGGAACCTGGATAAATGACTGGAAGATTTTGAGCATACATAAGGGATCAGAAATGTTACTATAGTCCCTTTTTCATAAATAAAGCCTACAACAGCAACAACCAAATCTAGTTATTTTCTTAGTGATTCCAAACTCACTCAGGAATGTCAATCCTCTAATTATTTGCTCAATACAAACACTAAAGTCAGTGTTTCGCTCTCTCTCTCTCTCTCTCTCTCTCTCTCTCTCTCTCTCTCTCTCTCTCTTTCTTCTCTCTGTATTTGGTATTTGGCACAGGGTAACACTATGCAGCAGCTCAGCTCAGAATCATAGTGCTCTTTCTATTTTCAGCCTCCCTAGTGCTAGGATTGCAGGCATGCATCACCACATCCAGTCTCAGTGACTGGTTCAGTGCACCATGTGGAGATGGGAATTGGACCTTGGATCCTGTGCTTGCCTAAGAAGGCACTTAGTCCACTAAGCTGTCTCACCAACCACCTTTACTCTTTTTTAATTAATTAAGTTTATTGCTATACTTAACATACACACAACGATAATAGTAGTCATAGGGAATTTGTACTTCTACGTTATTGATTCTTTTTCTCCCATTCTCCTAACCCCTTCAACCCCTCCTTGTTTTCTTATTTTAAGAGTTGTTTCCTCTTTTTTTTTCTTTTCCCTTCCTTCCTTTCCCATTCCTCTCTCCCTAATTACCTTTCCCATTTGAACATTTTCTTCCTGTTTTATAGTATATATTATATATTTTCATCCTTATTTATACTTTGGTTTCTCCCACCAGAGAAACAATATATTTATACATGTGTGTCCAATTTATTTTACTTAAAATATGGCCTCAAGGTACATCCATTTATTTAGAAATGTCTCAACTTTATCCTTCTTTACAGCTGAGTATGGCTGCATTGTATTAAAAAAAAATTTGTCCATTCTTTAATTGATAGCTTCTGGGCTGTTTCCAACATTTTGTTATTGCAAACCACACTGCTATCAAAAATAAGGTACCCCCACATTTAAAGACCCAACAAAAAATAAAAATCTGAAATGAATAGATACTTTTCAGGTATTTCTGTCAGTGTAAGAGATGCAAAATAATGCTTAGATTTCATCACACTCCAGAAATAATGGTTATTATCAAGAAATCTACAAATAAATGCTGGAGGGACTGTGGGGTAAAAAGAATGCTTCTCCACTGTTGGTGGGAATGTAGACTGATCCAACCACTGTGAACACCAGTGTGGAGATTCTTCAAAACCTAAAACAAAGGGTTCCATTTGACCCAGCTATTGTGCTTCTTAAAATCTTTCCAAAAGAATTAAAATCATTATGCCACACCCATATATACACACCAATGTTTATAACGGTGCAGTTCTTAATAACATAATCTTAGAAACAGCCCAAATGTGAAGACTGATCAAAAGAGATAAAGAATATCACTACATACCTGTTAAGGGAAAATTTAACAGGCAGAGATAACATTGATAAATATATATGCAATAGATATTGGCATGTGCAACTATATAAAACAAGTATTATAGACAAAAATGTAAAATAAGCATTAGCACAATCATAAAGGACCTCAGAACTCCACTGTCACAGTAGACAGATCACCTGAATAGAAAATCAACAAAGGACTATTTTTTTTTTTTTTTTTTTTTTTTTTTTTGTCTTTTTGAGACAGGGTCTCACTGTGCAGTTCAGGCTGGCCTTGAGCTCACTTTTGTAGCCCAGGCTGGTCTCGAACTCGCACCGATCCTCCTGCCTCAGCCTCCCGAGTGCTGGGATTACAGGCGTGCGCCACCATGCCCGGCTTTTTTTTTTTTTTTTTTTTTTGAGTAAAGGACTATCTAAAGTGAACCAAATCTGTGAGCAAATGGATGTAGTAAATGTCTACAGGGCTCCCCTTCACAACATTAGCGTATCTACATCCTCAGCTGTGTATGCGACATACTACAAAATAGAGCACATACTAGCTGACAGAATATGCTTTAGTACATACAAAGGAACTGAAATTATCCGGTACATGTTATCAGTTTTTTTTTTTGTTTGTTTGTTTGTTTGTTTTGTTTTTTTCAGCATGTTAGCTATCCTGCTGAATTTTTATATAGTTGTTATCTTAATTTTATTTATTTATTTCTTTTTCTTGTTTCAGAACCTTTGTTTGTTTATTCACTCATTTTTACGGCCGGCTCAGCCCACCCCGAGGGCAGGGCTGGCGCAGCATATGGTGCCGGGGATTGAACCACGGTCCCTGAAGCTGCCCAAGCTTTCCCAAGCAGGCGCTTTAGACCACTGAGCCATCCCGCCGGGCCCCTGTAGTTGTTATCTTAAATACTTTTCCTTTCTTATATTTTTTAAAACCATTTTTATTTTATTTATTTATTTGGTACAGTGTATTGTTATGCAGCTCTGACTCATAGTGATCTTTCTGTCTCAGCCTGCCTAGCGCTGGGATTACAGGTGTGATTCACCATGTCTGGTTTCCATAGCCAGCACGGTATGTGTGGGGTTCCAGGACTCGCACAGCACCTAGAACCAGGAATGTGACCCAGGCCCTTGTGCTTGCCAGCCAGGCAATTAGATGACCATGCAAACTCTCCAGCCCATCCTTTCTCTTCTTTTACTTTGTTTCTAATGATTTGAACATATTCTTTCTTGTAAGACTTGACCTGTATCTCTTAAGTTGTGAACCTCCATTCTAGGCCAATTCCCTCTCCAAGTCTTGCCTTTAATTACATCACTAATATTATTTTGTTGCTGAAAACTATTGCTTATGTTAAGAAGTATTTTTTTTAATTTCATATGTGGAGATGTGATTCAAACATGTGAAATATATCAATTTTGTACAATAGCGAAGGAATACCTGATGTATGTATAACAAAAGCAACTCAAACACCTTTGCGTGAAAGATTTAAGAAGACTGAGCTTTGATCCCCACATGTCATGCTGGCCCTGGCCTGTAATCCCAGCTCTCGGGAGGCTGAACACAGGCGGATCACTACAAGTCCCATCTACATAGTGAGACTTTGTAGAATCTGTAGACATTTAGTAAAATACGAACGAGAGAGAGAGAGACAGAGAGAGAGAGAGAAAGAGAAAGAGAGAGAAAGAGAGAGAAAAGAGAGAGAGAAGAAAGAAAGAAAGAAAGAAAGAAAGAAAGAAAGAAAGAAAGAAAGAAAGAAAAGAAGATTAAGAGAATTTACATCAAGCTTTTTTCTGCTTTGAATACAGGAAAGATTTACTTTCTTTAATCACCATTTCAATTCGAACCATAGAGCTTTAAGTTTTGCTTCTAGAATATAACTGCATAAGGAAACAGTCATGTTGAAGGGCTGGCGCAGCATACTCAGGGATCAAACCCTGGTCGCTGTGTCTGCCTAACCAGGCTCTTTAATCTGCTGAGCTATCTGGCCAGCCCTTCAATGAAATTTTTAATCTCACAGATATGTGTGAAACTGCTCCATGGGTTCCATTTTTTCCTATGTCGAACATTCATGGCTTCCATCATTTTCCTACCTTGCTTTATTTTTTTTTTTTAAATCTGTGTCGACACTAGTTTCACTGAAGAAGTCCCACATTTGACTGTCATCTTGTTTTACCTGATAAATTATTTCTCATTTTTCAATTTTATTTTAAAGAAGGAATAACAAACAAAAATCAAAAACAAAGCAACAACATAAAAAACTTCAGTGAAGTGATAAAGAATTTCAAAACAACAACAGGAAATTAGGAAATTAGGGACCAGCCAGCAATTTTTTTTTTTTTTTTTTTTTTTTTTTTTTTTTTTTTTTTTTTTTTTTTTTTTTTTTTTTTTTGTGGTACTGGGGATTGTACTCAGGACCCTGCTTGCCAGGCAAGTGCTTATTCTACTGAGCTATCTCCCCAGTCCTAGCTCAACAAATTAAAGTGCCTGTTGAGACAGTGACTGAGACTGGGTGTGGTTGCATGCTTGTAGTCCCCACACTTGGGAGGCTGAAAAACAGGAGGATCATTATGAGTCCAATCTGTATGGTGAGACCCTATAGACCCTATAGATCTTGAACTAAATATATTTTAAAAATAGGAAATGAACAGGGGTTGTTTCTTACCTATTTTGCCTGTATCATCTTTTTCTCCTTCGCTCCATCACAGTTGCTTTTCCTTTTTGAAAACTATAAATATAACCATGAAACCAAGTTTCAAAACAGGTGATAAGGCTAATTATAATAGTTGATATATTGTATATTACTGTCCTCCTAGTAGTTATTTGAAGTCAAAGACATAAGCATGATATCTTGACTATATAATATTTTATTATCTAAAGAGAATAGTAAAGAGTAAAAAAATACAAACAATAATTTTGCCAAAGAAAACAATAGGAAATCAACAATGGTGTATGTATTGCATAATGTTGTTTTCAAATTATTTGTTAAAATTATCAGGTATGAGCATGCAAAATCGGTAAAAAGGAAAAAAAATTTATAAGCAGTTAGAAAGGACAAGTTAAACAATGGAGCAGCCAGTTCTCTCCTCTGTAGATCAGCAGAAATCAGCAGTACAATTATGTAAGCTACCCACATACATAAGTGTCTCTTTTCTCCCCCTCCCTCTCCTGTTCTTTTCCTCATCTTAGTTTTTTCCCTTTCCTTTGAACACATTCTTTCCCTTTCTCAGCATGTACTATACATTCCAGACTTTACTCTTTCAATTATTTGAGAGATTATTTATTGACTGATCTCTGTAAACTGATTTCAAAACAAAAAGGCTTTCTGCTGTCATTTCTAAAAATTCAGGCAGGTGGATTCTGTTTTTCTCTATCTCATTGTCTCCTATTCTTGTGTTTAGTAGGCTGAAACTCTAGGATTGCATTTTGTTTCTGCACTTTTTCATTTTCTATTTTTTTTTATTTTTACTTTTGTGTTGATGCTTGTAAATTGCTTACAATAGATAGACTTAACACAAGTATCAAGGCCACCCTGGGAAATGTCTGTCCCTTAGCAATATCTTCTTGAGATAGCTGGTTCTTGACTTTTCTGTTTGTTCCAAGATCCTCTGTAGAGATGAGACACTAGCATCTTTTTTTTTTTAAATTTTATTTATTTATTTTGTTCTTGTTTCAAAACCTTTGTCTGTTTATTCACTCATTTTCATGGCCGGCTCAGCCCGCCCCGAGGGCAGGGCTGGCGCAGCATGTGGTGCCGGGGATTGAACCATGGTCCCAGAAGCGGCCCAAACTTTCCCAAGCAGGTGCTTTAGACCACTGAGCCATCCCGCCAGGCCCACTAGCATCTTAAAGAACTGAAGAACAATAAAAAAAGCTTAGGGTGAGTTGTAATCTGTTATTTAGCGATTTCAGAATACTGGGATTTAAAAAGACAGTGACAGCTTATCCTAACTGATGTCTCTGCTGTTACTTGAGATGTTGGTGATTATATCCTCTTCTCCTTGTAATCCTTGTATTGTATGACCTAAATAAAAAGGAGATTCTTCTGGAGTTCTGGGCTCACTCCGAGACAGACACATCTCAGTGAAACTCCTGAAGCTACATTCATTGGGTCTTCTCATCAGTTCTTTCAGCTCTGACTCACAACACGCAACAAGTGATGCCCAATGCGTGGCACGGAAAATGACCAGGGGGGAGTTAAGAGAGGCCTGACTGCATGAGAAAAGTATGCCCAGAGTAGGTGAGACCACCGGCAAAAGCTCGGCATAATGGGAAACTCCGCTTCAGTAGAAAAAGAATATGTCCATCTTATGGAGACATTACTCAAAGGAGCGGGGGTAAAGGTGAAACCAAAGAGTTTTCAAAGAATTACTTTTCTTAATAAAAAGGCATTGTTTTTGGTTTCAGCCTAAAGGAAAAGCTGCTTGCTCTAAACTTAAAAGTTTAGAAGCAAGTTACAAAAGTTCTGCGTAGAGCCCAACAGCAAGGAGAACCTATACCTTTAAGCATCTTTGTGTAACCTTATTTCCTTGGCCTTGGAGCCCCTGCAGTCTAACTCTGAGTAATCGAATCTCAGACTCAGAAAAGCAGTCTTATGAGGGGTTCAATTGATGAGGATGTTATGGAGCACGAAGGCAGCACCACATCTCTTAATTTGTCCTTGTTGGATCAAGAACCTAAATCAAAGAATTGTAAAAGAAAGCAAAACTTTCCAGTCTCTTGACCTCCATCCTCTGATTTTGAGGACCTTTTGAAAACTCAGAAAAATGAGTTGGAGAAAGAGGCATGTAGTACCTGGAAGTTTTTAAGCATAAAGATTGATACAAAATCTCTGATTGGTGATGAAAAACTCACTTAATACTTTATAGGATATTAAGAAATTAATCTCATATTGTTGGAACTGGGAGAAAAAAAGGAAGAGAAAACAAAAGAGGTAAAAAATTTAGCTGCCTTATTGTATTCTTAAATCCAAAGATCTGATTTTCTTGACTCCAAGAAGAGCTTAGCAACAATGAAGTTCACCTGCTATGGCTGTGGAAAACTGGGCTAGAATGAGGGATTGTCTTAAGAGGCCCAAAAGTCAGCCCTTACTGCCAAAGCAGCTGCTAGAAGTGAGACTGCACTCTGAGGTGAAGGCTCCAGAGCTCAGACTCAGCTTCCCAGATGGTCCAGTAGGACTGAAGGGAATTGGGCCTGCCCGCTCCCTCTGGCCAGACAATCTTTGTTGTCTCCAAGGAAGAGCCCTGAGAAATCATGATCAAAGGAAAACACAGCCTATTTCTGGACATTAGCACAGGTCTCTTTGTTCTCACCAACCCTGACTTTCCTTCTGGTCATCATACCTCAAAAGAAATAGACTTTAGAAGACACCTTGTTTAAGCTGTAACTGAGATGTAGATTGTTTATTAATCAATTTACACGAAGACTAGTTATTCCTTATACAGACAAGTTTGAGTTCAACAATATACTCATAAAACTAGTTTGTAGATGTCACTGCTCTCTCACAACATGTCCATTACTATTGATAAAATCATTTTGGCCACATTCATAATCATTCCCCTGATGTTATTTGGCCCATGTATGTTTAATAATTTCTCCAGATTTAAAGTGATTCCACCTACCCAAGATAAAAATACCTGGTATCTCTTGAGGACCTTTAGGTAGAACCTCTGGAGAGTATCACTGACTGCTGGTTCCCAGCTACGACACCTTTCAGCCTAAAGAAGCCAGAGCAGTCATCATCCATATTTCCCTCATGGTGGCAATTGAGATTACTTCTTCACAGGGGGGAGAGGGAAGAATATGTTGCAGACACTTGAGTTAGATAAAAATATTATAGGCAGTCAGACAGAGTTAAGCCCTCGAGGAAGACAACACAGAAGGTAAGAAATTTAGCAAGTATGGGAAGGGATAAATGCTTCTGCTGTAGGCCAGACCTAAACATCAAAGGTCAAACAAATGCTGAGCTCCTTAAAGATTAACATGTGGGATTGATCATCACCTGAAGGGAGCCAAAAGAATATACCATTTGGAGTCATCCGCTTTACTATCATTTCTGGTAAATATATGGAAAAAGTCTAGTAAAAAATAACACTGAGGTAAGGGGAAAAGGGGACTTTTTCTTCTCTAAGGAAAGGACTTTCATCTATATTCTCAGGACAAGGACCAGAATTTGACTTCCAGCACAACTATATCGCCCATGGCAAGACTCTCCTTCCATGATGCTGTTCCAACATTTACTGGAGATGTAAAAAAAGAGAACAAAAGGAAAGCTTGAGCTCATGATAACCTTCACATCCACAGCTACTATAGCCAAGTTGTGCAAACTGTTCATTTTGTGCAGCAATGGCACCAGGATTTGAAACTATTATGGACTTCTCAAAGACACGCCGATTCAGAGTTGAGTAAAACAACCTATTGTTATGTTATGAGGACAAACTGTTATTCTACAATGTCAACCTTGTTTAACATGTGATTGGAATACTCCTTCGTTTTGTATAACTATCATCTCATGGAACCAAACTTGATCTGTTACAAAGTATCTATAATGGCTTTGAAAACTTTGATCCTTTTCATGTTATCTTATGGCTTAGTGGAAATGTAGTAAGAGATTTCTGTATATTGTCTCTGTGCTATTTGTACATCCTGTTTAGTTTAGCAGTGAGGACATATCCAGCAATAAGCCATGGATCAAAAATCTGCTGTCTTCTAGGGCTGGTGTTATAGCTCAGTGGATTAAGCCCTTGCTTAGGGAAATGTAGGGGCCAGGGTTTGGTTCCTGGCCCTGCCTGCCACGCTGGCCCCTCTCTGGAGATGTGATGGAGTCTGGGTGCTGTGGCATGCACCTGTGATCCCAGCACTTGGGAGGTACAAGCAGAAGGATCACTATGAGTCAGTAGTGAGAACTGTACAAAAAACAAAACAAAGAAAGAAGTAAAAGACAAAAAAAAAAAAAGTCTGCAGTCTTCCCCCTAATGCTTCAAAAATTATTTTTCAAGCATTTAATAGTAAAAGCGGGGGATATGTAGAGATAAGAAACTAGCATCTTAAAGAAGTGAAAAACAATAAACAAAGCTTAGGGTGGGTTGTAATCTGTTACTTAAGCATTTCAGAAAACTAGGATTTAAAAAGGCAGTAGCAGCTTATCCTAATTGATGTCTCCACCCTTACTTGAAACATTGGTATAACAGCTGATCCTGAGTGATGTCTCCGCTCTTACTTGAGACTTTGGTGTTTATTTCCTCTCCTTCTTATAGTCCTTCTATTGTATGACCTAAATAAAAAGGAGACGCTTCTGGGATTTTGGGGTCACTTCAAGAGGGACACATCCCAGTGAGACCTCTGAAACTACATTCATCGAATCTTCTCGTTGTTTCTTTTGGCTCCAACTCACAACATACAACAATCCTCCCTTCCTAATTTAGTAAGGATGAGAAGTTTCTATCTATTTGCCTCAGTATTCACTTATTTTCTACTGTACTGTGGTGATTGTTGCTACCGCAGAGAATCAGTTTTGTCCTATGACGAAGAGCAATTTATTTCAATAAGTACAGCACCATGGTTAAAGTAATGCTATTAGCAATAATAACAGAATCAAACACAACCAAGAAACTGACAAACTATGGTAATTGCTTATTTGGTATCTTTAACCACAGAAGCAAGAGCTATGCATCACAAAATCCAACATAAACCAGGCATGACATCCTGTGAGTTTCTTCTTAGTAGAGTGATTGTATCTAGGGTGTGTGGGCGAGGAGTATTTAAGGGGAATAGAAAGAAATACAGATATAATTGAAAAGAAATATAGCAGAAGGAATTCTGAAGAACAAAGGAAGATCATCCAAGCTTTGGGACACTGGAGAAGAGGACAAGAGAGAAAGAAAGAAATGAAAAAGTGAAAGAATATCGAGGCATAGTTAGAAAGATTGGACAATACTCATTCACATGAAAATACCAAAAAAAAAAAAAAAACAGATCACGAGGAAAGTGCAAAGAAAGAGCAAAATGAAAACAAACAAAAAATAACGTAAAAAGCCAAGCAACCAAAACAGACAGAAAGGAAAACACAAGAAAACAAAAACAAACCACGACCACCAAAATAATGAAATTCCTCTGGCACTGTCAATCATGGGTCAGTGTCCATGTCAGAGCCTACAGTTCTGTTGGGTAACATTATCAGGTCTGCAGTAGGAGTAGTTCTGGGTGTGGGGCCAGTCTGGGACTCTGGCTGTGGCTTATGAGCCAGAGTTCTCAGCCAGAAATGTTCTGTGTGTTCCTTGGCTTCCTGCCCATGTCTTCTGATCCTCTGTGTCTTTGTCTTGGTCCTAAGTTGCTGTACAGCCCACAGATAAGTTTAGTCTAAGGCTGATCCCAGTTTCATGTACAGTTGGGCACTCTGGGCCTTGGTAGAAGCTTCTTTGTCCCAATCTGCTGTGTCTTTCTTCTATCATGCTGAGGGAAGCAGGGCAGAAAGAGGGCTGAATTCCCACTCATTGCTTTGCCATGGTTTAAGGCTATTTAAAGCCCACATCACTCTCTTTCTCCTGCTGCTGAGAAGAGGACAGGTTGAGGTGGTGCTATTCCACCCACTACTTTCACCAGCACCACTGTGGTGTCCAGCTTTGTTTTTAGAGGATCCAATTAGCCACTGTCTGTTTAGGTGATTTTCCTTTATGTAATTCCAATGTGGCTTCTCCTCTATTCAATCATGTGAATCTTCAATTGTGTCTGTTAAATATGATTTTAGACACAACATTTTAAGTAAAGCAAATCATGTGACTTTAAGTGTCCATCTCTTAAGAAACTAATTACATCGAGATATATTACATCCATAAAATATGCATTTTAAGGCATCTCATGGGTATTATACTGATCTATCCAAATAGCTCTTCCTTGCTATCTGCAACAGTGAATGTTGCTTCCACACTCATTTGTCCTCCCTTCTTGTTCTCGTCACTGATGACCTCGAATTGTTCAAAACTGTGGGCTCTTCCCATGCTTTACCTTGACTACCATTCACATTAGTGTTTGATTTATTGGGTGAATTTGGCTGATTTATTTATTTACTTATTTATTTATTATTTTATATCTTCTTGAGACAGGGTCTCGCTATGTAGTTCATGCTGGCCTTGAGCTCATTTTTGTAGCCCAATCTGGAACTCACAATAATCCTCCTGCCTCAGCCTCCCAAGCACTGGGATTATAGATGTGCTACACCTGTGATTTTTTATTTCTTTATAATATTTTTAATTCATGATAGCATAGTCATTGTCTGTCGGTTATCTTTCTTCTTCTAGGTATTTTTCTAAGTCTTTTTGCTGGGTATTACTTTTAAACAATGTAAGATTTATGTCTATTTTTTGTTCTAATGTAATACATCCCTACTCTGTACAAAACATGCAGTCCACACCTTTAACAAGTCCCTATGTGATGACATTTCCCAAAAGCTTATCACCACTTCAGGTTTCATTTGTTAATTTCAAGTCTTAAAAACAGCAGTCTACTCTACAACAACCTTTGCATACATGATCTCCTTTCTAACATGATGAAAATTCTGTCTTTCTTTTGAAAATAAACCTAAATCTCTTTTAGTCCTCATTCTTTTAATACAGATGATTAATTCACTATGATTAAACTCCAAATCCAGACAATATTGTCACTAAAATAAATCAAATTTGCTGTTATTTGCATTTCCAACTCAATTCCCTTTCTTAATCATGAGTTTTTTTTAATTTTCTGTAATGCTCTTCCAAGTTCATACTTAGCCAATCCAATCTACTTAGTAACAGTTAAAATACTTTTAAAATAGGAAACAAGTGATTTTAGCTCTCACATTTAATGGCCTTGCCTTGCATTCAAAAAGATATTTAAAATTCTGACCTTACTCATTTGATATTCTTTTAGTTTTATCAGCAACCATTTTTATTCTCACTTTCTTATTTTCAAGTCCCTGGCTTTCAGTCAGGGCCTCAAAATTTATTTTTAACCTTTATATGTCTCTATCTCTTGCTTTAAACACACCTCCACAATGTAAGTAATGATATTACTTACATTATATAACTTAACATTTTAAAAGCCAAATGAATGGTGATTATGTTGTAATATCTCATTAAATTTAATTTTTCTCTAAGATCCAACATCATTTTGATTACATTTATTTGAATTTTCATTGTTGTGTTCTTATTTCTTATTTACCTCCTATCTTTCTAAAACGTACTTCATCTCGCCAAGACATACTTATCATACTTCTCCAAAATACTTCAAATCAGTTTTGTGATCCCATGTTGTGGATACCTGCAAAATGTTATTGTCGATCTCCATTACTTTATGAGTCATATATTTTCCTTTAATTTTCCTTCCACTTATGTATAATGAATTTGAACGTGAATCCTGAAACCTCTTCTTTGATTTCTTCCTACTATACTTAAAAACTGGTATTGCCAATGTTTTTCTATTTATTTAGTTATTTTCAAAGTAATTCCCATTTAGTAAATTCAATAATGGCCATAATAATATGATATAAACATGAAAATTCTTTTGATAGCTTGCCATTTCACAAATCCCCTCTGTTGTACACACAAAAAATGTTTCCCTTTCGTCAAATTGACGAAAATCTTATTTAAGCTTTAACTTTTTCCAGGAAAGGAGGACAAAAATACTAAATACCTCTTCACTTCACTTCAGCTGAAAGAAACATAACTGAGTACTCAGCTTGGTTTCTTTTTCTACAACCAGAAAAAAAAAATTATTACTATAAATTCAAAAAATTGAATTATGACCATTAAATGCTATATGCTCATTATTTCCTTTCACAAAATATTGTTTCTTCTCAGGAAATATTAGTGACAAGCAATCAATTTATGATAAAGAATAAAATGATAAACAAGTAAGGCTCCCATAAATAGTGATAGTGAATCATAAATATTAAATAGTGAATTACTTACATTATATCACTGAACATATTGTAAAAGCCAGTTTGTTTTTGTTGGTTTTGTTAATGCTTATTTGAAAAAGAAATTCACAATGGACATACACGTGATTTAAACTTTTTATTTCCACAAGTTTCGTGTAATGTACTGTCTCTGGAAAATTCGATTTTTGGAGGCTTTGTAACTAGAAAGAAAATGAAAGCACAATTACTACTTTGCTGAGGAGACAGTGTAATAATTAGATTGAAGTATAAAACCTTTTTTATTACTCCCTATACAAATTTTTTCTTTAACTTATTAAAATCAATAATATTTAAACCTGTTTTTAAAGGTAGCAAACAAAAATTATAGTTTTGCATATGCCTATATTTTTCCATTTTACTGTGCATATTATAACTATCAGCTTAAGAGAAAAAAGGAGAAAAGTTACGATATAAGGTAGGGGCAAAACTATATATATATATATATATATATATATATATATATATATATATATATAACAATTGTCCTAAGCTTCTCTACATTATTTGAAAATAGTAGTTAATGGGTAGAATTCTCACCTTGTCACCTTGACTAACTCTTTATGCTGCTATCTGTGAATTAAACAACTTCATTGAGAATAACAATGTGTAATACTAAAACCATGCTGAAAATGCCTGTCATCTTGGTCTTCTAAATGTGTATCATTTCTTTTTTTTTTTGTCTTTTTGAAACAGTGTCTCGCTCCTCAGTTCAGGCTGGCCTTGAGCTCACTTTGGTACCCAGGCTGGTTTCAAACCTGCATCGATCCTCTGGCCTCAGCCTTCCAACTGCTAGGATTACAGGTGTGCACCACAACACCCCGCCTTTCTAATGTCATATCAATTATTACTATATTTTCTTCAAAGTAATTTTTTTGAAAAGATAATAAAAGAAAATCAAAACAAAAACAAAAATTTAACTTTTCCTGAAAGGATGTGATAATATTCAATCATATGGCACATCTTGCATAACTGTATCTGTTCATCTTAGCAATAGATTTGACAATAAAAATACATAATATCTCAGTCATTATTAATCAGTTATTCTTATTTTGAAAATCTCTAACTTATGTATTGCTATATATTTCCCTGTTTCTTGGTTTTTATTTTTCTTGCTCTATTTTTACTGTTCAAAATAAAAGAAAAATATATTAAATAAATAAATGAATAAATATGCCTATATTTTTACTAAAATGATAGCTACCTATAAGAAAATTACATAATACATACCTAATATATAGTTGATTAAACTTTATAAAGAATTCAATGTTTTGAGATCTCTGAATCAAAAGTAGTAAAATTTATATGAATGACTGAGTTTTCATGTTTGTAAAGGCTATTTGCATTAAATATTTCTAACTAAGCGTTATTACACTAACATTTATGAGACTTGGAAAAGAAAATTAAGGAGAATGAAAATGAAAATCAGAAAATGAAAAAAGTATCCCTTGTTCTTGGATAGGAAGATCCATTGTAATGCAAATAGGCATACTCCCAAAATTGTTATATAGATTGAATGCTCTCCAAATCAAAATACAAGCCGGGCGTGGTGGCTCACGCCTGTAATCCCAGCACTCGGGAGGCTGAGGCAGGAGGATCGGTGAAAGTTCGAGACCAGCTTGGGCTACAAAAGTGAGCTCAAGGCTAGCCTGAACTGCATAGCGAGACCCTGTCTCAAAAAGACAAAAAAAAAAAAAAAAAAAAAAAAAAAAAAAAAAAAAAAAAAAAAAAAAAAAAATCAAAATACAGATATAGAAAATAATTCTAAGGTTTATTTGGAAACAGAGTCCTAGACTGTAATGCTGGCCCCTCTCCCAGGGGCACACCCGGTGATTAAGACTGGACGTGATGGTGAGGGAAATTAGTGTTAATGATTTCCTGAGAAGCTACTGATCTCATTTAGAGAAATACTGAAAAGTTATAAAGTCTGTGCCCCTACTTACAGAGTCCTAGCCTATGTACCTGAAGTCTTTGAAGAAGATAACTCCAATAACAGGGTCGGTAATAAACCTGAGATTAACTGGACAGGGTGCATACCTGTGAGTCTAGCACTTGGGGTAACTGAGGAGAAAAGAGCACAAGCTTGAGTTTAGCCTGAACAATTTTGCTATTGAATGATATTCCATTTCAAAAATGCAAAAATAAAAAGGAGCTGAGGATATAGCTCCACGAAAAGGCAATGGGTTCAATCTCCAGTACTTCAAACTATAAGCGAGTAAAGAAATAATTAAACAAAGCAGGGTTACGTGGTAAGCATTTTTATACCATTTACGTAATTAAAATTGTTGTTTTACACTAGCATATGGCATGTATATTACATATATTTTATTTCCCTTGACTAATGACAAGGTCAGTGTGTATTAAAATAGGTTAAACAAAGCAACATTGTTGCACATTAGCTTCCTTTTTGTACAAATTTTCCTTTGTGACAAAATATCTGGGATCCTATAAATTTCTAGTTCTAAATGAGGGGAACTATTCCTCAAACTAATGATCTAGAACAGTGGTGGCGATGTGTTCTGACGCAAAGGGCCCAAAATACAAGTGTAAAGCCAGTGTGATTAAATCTGAATACTGAGGTTTTAGTTCAGCAAAGTTGCATATAGTAGCATCTGGTAAAGAAAAAAAAACCACTAGAACAGAGTTTTGGAGATGCAGCTTTCTTTGAAAGCAAAAGTTCGCATGTGGCTTTCTTTTATACAGTTAATGTGATCTTAGCTCTTTTGTTATTGTAGATAGTTTGGCAAACCTTCGCTTGTCCTTGATAGCTTGAAGTTTGAGAGCAACACACACAGCACTCAGTCATCTGTTAGTTTGTTTTTTGTTTGAGATTTTAAAAATTCAAAAACAAAATCAGCTGCTCATACACATAAGATTATGCAAACAAAATAAGAAAAGCAACCCTAACTACGCGAATGACCTAGAAAAGTTTGGCAAAGAGCCCCACACTTTAAGGTTTCCATTTTCAGATTCACCAATTGTGCCTTCCTTTGTAATGTCTTCACACTGTGTTTTTTTCTCTCTTCTTGGGTGTTGCAATAGAACATCAGATTTTTTTTTCCAGATAGAATGTTTTGAAATTCCAATAGCTCCATTTCCAGATTTCTAAAGTCTAACCAGTGTAGGTAGGAAAGATAAAGTTTTTTAAATTTAGCTTTATCTAAAATAAGGGTCTCTCTCTTTGTTTGTCTTTTTGAGACATGATCTCACTATGCAGCTCAGGCTGGCCTTGTACTCACACTGATCCTCCTGCTTCAGTCTCCCAAGTTCTGGGATTACAGGCATATGCCACCATGCCTGGCTGTCTCCTTATAGATCCATAAAAAAAAAAAAAAAAAATCTATTAGTAAAATTCTCCTTTGGAACTGTTGCAATGCTAGAAAATTCCCTGTAGACTTCCTGCTGTCTTGCAGGACTGTCTGCCAATATTACACAATTATTTATTGGCTTGCCATCTCTTCTTGGAATACATTTTCCTTGGAGCACAAGCACACCCACTCATTTTCATGTTGTCTATGTGCTACAAAGGAAGAACTCAGTGGTTACAAAAGGGATTGCACAGCCCATAAAGCCTCACCTATGTTTTGGTGTCGACAGACCCATAGTATGCACACCACAACCAGGTGTTTGTTGTCATTGAATGCTCTAAAGGTTCTTAATAACCTATATCTACTATCTGGCCTTTAACAGGAACTCCATGGACAAGTATGGGGATGATGTATTCAAATACGTGCCACCATCAAGAGTGGGAATTTCCAGTAAGTGAATCTTATTACTAGAAAATTCTCTTAATCATGTCACATACCTGTCACTAACTTAATCCTCATTTTTTAAAAATATCTTATACGAGAAATATAGTCAATGAGAGAGGAAAATGTGTACTTTTAAAATGTTAACAGTATAGTTTTGATCATATTGTTGAAAGGTGAAAATTTACTTAATAATTTTGGAATTCTTTCATTCTAACCCTTTAGCTTAATTTGTATTACCAAGATATGTCAAGTATAGCACAATAATTCACAGTTTGGTTTGCAGTTGTTGAATGTGAATAGTCAGCTCCAAATGATAACTACTAATAATTAGAACTTGTGAGAACCCTGTTACATAAACAACGAATCTTTATATTCTATTCTCAGGTTCACTCTTTTCCAGACATCATTAATTTCTTGAAAAAGAATCAAAAATAAATTTTGATCAATTCATTGTAAATGACATGTGAATATTTATCTTCCTGTATGATAAAATGATCAAGTCACCTCAAATTCCATTTTCAGCATGGCTCATCAAATATAAACTCACTAGCTTCAGTTTACCATTTCATTGAAAATTCTGACTAAACAGGAAGCCAAATAATAATTTTAATCTGGGAAATCTTAGTGAATGATATCATCCTATTGCTGGAGTTAATATGCAAAATCAGTAGAGTATAAATCCCCAGTGTTGCATTTGTAATGTTTATAGATTTTGATTTAGTTGCATGTAAGGATATATCTGTTCTACCAACTAAAGAATAAAATGATGTAAAGATTACTTGAAATTTTCTTAAAAATCTTTATAGTTTTTTTTCTTCAAAAATAATATTGGTTTCAAGGGGCTGGGGGCATAGCTCCATGACACAAGTGCCTGACTTGTCAAGTGCAAGATCATGAGTTTGAACCCCAGCCTGTAACAAAATAAAACAAAACAAAACAACAACAAAAAAAATACTGGTTTTATGTGTAGACAGATGAAACAAAATAAAATGACCAAAATAGCAACTAGTTCATTTAGAAAATATAAGGGGTGCTTTAGGTGATGCCAGTGTTTCAACCCATTATCCAAAATATTCTCTGATTATGTGAAAAAAAAGGACATGTTTTTTTCTACTTTGACTTCCTCTTTTTGATCAAAATGTGAATAGCTTCCATCTTCAATGCAATTCGTTTTTCTAAAACTATGCTTATTTTTCTGTTGTGAATCCTACCCTGTAAGACAGTCAATGCAGTGTCAGTCATTTTATTGCCTTCTCTGTCCTCTTTCAAGTGCTCCGCGAAAGTTGCACATGCAGTCCTGAGCCCTCTGGGAATGGGGGGACATGCAGTGCCAAGTGTAGTCCTCATCGATTTCTGTTCAGTCCTGATTTGTCTTGCTTGCTTCTCAGTGATCAATCTGTATAGATTGAGCTAAATTACTCCTGCATCTTATACAATCAATTCAACAAATCTCTGTCTTTGTAGATCTACACTTAACAGAAAAATCCCTGTACTACTACTATACTTGGTGGTTGGGAGGCTTATGGCTTGGATCTAGATGCCTTCTCCAAGCTTCGTGTGCCCATAGTCAAGATTTTCCCAGCTAGCAGGTTCTAGGGTTTATGATAATGCAATTAAGAGTAGGTGATATTAGGGGCTGGGGAGATAGCTCCGAGGCACAAGTGCTGCTGGGCAAGTGCAAGGTCGTGAGTTCGAACCCCAGTCCCAAAAAAAAAAAAAAAAAAAAAAAAAAGAGTAGGTGATATTATCAAGATTGTATAAAATACTCAAATAAACAAGACCTCACCAATTTAAACAGCCTTTCAGAAATGTGCATCTGAGTACACACTTCTCAGATGGAGAGATACAAATAGCATGTAAATACAGGAAAAAATGTTCAACATCACTGATCATTCAATGGATTCAAATTAAAACAAAACAGTTCTTTACTCACCCCAGGAAGGATGGCTATTATCAAGAAATCAACCAATAACAGATGGTGGGGAATCCAGGAAAAAGGAATGCTTCTCCACCAAGGGTGGAGTGCAGACTGATGCAACCACTGTGCAGGTCACTGTGGAATTACTCAAAAAATTAGAATTGGAGGTCCTATTTGACCCTATTTGAGGGATAGACTTCTGAGTATCCTCCCAGAATAATTAAAAATATGATTACACAGCACTAGATGTGCACCCATGTTTACAGCAGCACAATTTGTAATAAATAAATATTGGAAACAATCTAAATATCCATCAAGTGAGGAATGGACAAAAACATATGGTCTTTCTATATAATGGAGTACTACTCAGCCAGAAAGAAGGGCCTACTGCAGACTTAAAGGTAAATGGGTACAAATGTCCCCTATAGTACAGCCAAAGTTTCTCCAGCTCTTTCCAAATAGACGATCTCTCCAAACCTTTCCTATCTCTTCCCATAAGCCATTGCCCAAAATTTGTAATCCATATGGTCAGGTTGGTGTCAGCAATGATCCCACTCCTGTGGTACCAAATTCTGTGTTGGTCACTCTTCTCTATCGCTGGGACAAATACCTGCTACCCAAAATGAAGGAAGGAAATGTTCATTCAGGTTACAGTTACTGGAGGTTTCAGTCTATTCTGCTGGCTCCAAGGCTGAGTGGAACAGGGCAGAGAACATCCAGTTCATGGTGGTGGGACAGCAACAAATGGTGACAGAAGCAACTGACCAATCAGGGCAACAGGGAGCAACAGAAAGATTCTATTTCTCTGTCTTATGATACATTCAGGCTATTGCCCCAGGATTGGAAAGGTGCACACACTGCTAATCCCAGCAATACTAAGAGCCATAATCTAAGCAGTACTAAAACCCATAATACCAGTTTGAGTTGGTCTCAAACTCCAGAAATCCCAGCTCTGTGACTGCATGAGTCTGTGAGGGGACAACTAGATACAAACCATAACAAATTCCCATTAAATTCATCTTATTATTTAAGTTTCACAAAAGATCTGTGAAAGTTTTAGTTTTTCTTTAAAGATGAGAAAACAAGCTTCTAATATACAATGACCCCAAAAATTTTCACCATCATTTTCCTTTTAAAGAATATAAAACAAAACAAAACAAAACAAAAACAAACAAACAAACAAACAAAAAAGAATATAAAACAGTGGCAGGAAAAAATATAAATGGTACAAGATTTCGCTACACAAAATAATAGAAATTCAACGATGGTTGCTGTATTACATGATGCTTTCTTTAAATTAGCTTTTCAGATTACAGATATAAATGTGTAAGATTTGTTTAAAGAAAGAACAAAACAAAATGACAACAAAAAGTTATAAGGAATTCAGAACAAAACAAACTGAGTATAAAAAACTGAATATAAAAAATAAAGGAAAAAAAACAGTATAAAAAATAAATTTAAGCATTATAAACATGAGTGCATATATATTACCATGGTACGATGATTTTAGTTCTTTTGGAAAAATACTTATGAAAGATGTAGCTAGCTTGAATGCAACCTCCAATCCTAGGTTTTTGAGGAAACTCCATACTGATTTCCCTAATGGTCATATCAGCCTACACTCCCATCACCAGTGGAGAAGGGTTCCTACTTCCCCACAGCCTCGCCAGCATTTGTTATTGGCTGACGTCTTGATGATAGCCATTCTTTGTCGTGTAAAATGGTATCTTAGCATGGTTTTAATTTGTATCTGTTGAATGACCAATGATGATAGACATTTTTCATATATTTATTTGACATTTGTATCTCTTCATTGTTGATGCTCAGTTTTGGATTGAATCTTTGAATTTTGGAGGCCTGATTTTTAAAAATTCCTTATATGTTCTTGGTGGGAGGCCTTTTTTTTTTACAAACAGTCTGCTACAATTGTCTCCCTCTTCGTGTATTTTGTTTATTTTGTTGCTGATTTCTTTTGACATATAAAAATGCTTCAAAAAGATGAAATCCTAATTTTTGATTCTTTGAAGTATTTATCATGCAGTTTTGTTTTTGTTCAAGAACTGTTTACCTACCCCTATGTCGTTAAGATTTCTACCTACTATCTCTTCTAGAAGATATAGTGTTACAGTTTTAATATTTAAATATTTGATCTATTTTGACTGTAGTTTTGTGCATGGCAATAGGCAAGAATCTATTTTAAGCCATTGGCATGTGGAAAGTTAGGATTTTCAGTACCATTTATCAAACAGGCTATCTACCTTGCAAAGAATGTATTTGGTCCCTTTGTCAAAGGTAAGGCGGCTGAATGTGCTTGTAGTTGTGTCTGCGTCTGCTAATCGGTTCCACTGATCCTCAGGTCTGTTTTTATGCCAGTGCCATGCTGATTTTCTCACAGTGACTGTGTAGTATAATTTTAAGTCAGGGATCACTATGCCTCATGACTTTCCTCTGTTGCTCTATTAATTTTATTTTGAGTTAAATGCTTTTCTTGTGTGCAACATATTTTTGGATTTCGTTTATGCACTCTTCCAGTTTGCTTATTTTGATAGCCATTTACATTGCTAGTGATAATTGATATGTTTTGGCTTATCCCTGTCATGTTATTTTCCTACTGTATGACTTCTATTTTTCTCCTTTGCTTAATTGCTTGCTCAATTTGTTTATTTTCTTCTGTTGCTGTTGAAGTTGTGGTCATTCTTGTCTTTTTCTTAAATCTGTTAGTAATCTTTATAAGGTTAATTTGGTTGTTGTTAATTTATTCAGTTGTTCTTTATCATGGAAATATCTAATCTCTTCATTAAATTTAATAGATAATTTTTCAGAGTACATCAATCTGTGTTGAAAGCTATTTTATGTCAGGATTCCAAGCTTTTATTGATTGGATGGTCTCTGTTGAGATATCTGCCATGATCTGATGGACTTTCTATTAGAGGTGATCTGTATTTTCTCTCTCTCTTTTTTTTTTTAGGATTTTTTAATTTTTTTATTTATTATTTTTATTCTTGTTTCAGAACCTTTGTTTGTTTATTCACTCATTCTTATGGCCGGATCAGCCTGCCCCAAGGGAGGGCTGGCGGAGCATGTGGTGCTGGGGATTGAACCGTGGTCCCTGAAGCCACCCAAGCTTCCCCAAGCAGGCGCTTTAGACCACTGAGCCATCCCGCCGGGCCCTTGTATTTTCTCTCTTAATAGCTTTTAATATTCTGTCCTTTTGCTCAGTTTCTGGGATCTTGATTATTATGTTTCTGAGTGATGATTTATTTTGATTATTGGGTGGCTGGGGTTCTCTATGCTTTAATTATTTCTATATGAGATTATTTTTCCCACTCAGGAAAGTTTCTACTACTGTTTCTGAGTTGGGGCTAGGGCCATTGAGTCTACCGAACATCTTCAGGGTAAGGGCGTGGCCAGAGTGAGCGAACTCTGGTAGGGGTGAGCTAGCCTAGCAGCTCTCTCTCCAGAGGTCTTCAGTTGGAGCAGAGGCTGCGAGACTCAGTAAACTCTGGTGGGAAGGCATTTCACAATCATTTTCATGACTAAAATTCAAGCTCATTTTTCAATGGCTTAAAACATGTGTGCTTTCCTAAAATTTGTCACACAAATTTTTTGTTAAGAAAACCCTCTCAACAAATAATTTTAAAATGTCAGGTTTTAAGTAGGTTCTTGTTATAACTTTTGTCTAGTTGTCCCCTAAACTTCACACACTCATAGGTGGAGAGTTTGGAAGGTGGCTCTTTTATGTGTACAAATATGGATTAAGGGTATGACACTGGGATTAAGCATGTGAATAAAGGAAGTTATATTCTGGGAGTGCATGGCCGCAGAGCCACTTCTCTTTTAGCCTGGATGCTATACAAAGGTGCATGCAGATGTGCGGCTTGCTGCTGTGGCTTCCAACTGCTCCTTCCGCTGACCTCACCATGGACTGTTTCTCCCCATGGAGCTTTTCTGCCATGCTGCTCTGCCCTGAAACCAACTAGTTATGTCCTGAAATGTCTACACACTAAGTTAAAACAAATATTTCCTCCTTTAACCTTGGTGTTGGATATTTTGTCTTAGCAATGAGAAAAATAACAAAAACAGTCCTATAGTAAGCCTTTCCTTTTTGATATTACCATTTAGTTATTTTATATGGTTCTGTTTTTCTTTACAGCACTAACAGCAAGGAACTTAATATTTCTATTACTTTATTTAATGTATTAATTATTTATTCTCAGCGAAGCATGAAAAATGAAAGATAAAATAATTGCACAATATTTTTTGAAAATCCTGTGGAAAATATTTCTCAAACAAAGAATGCAGTAGGACTTGACATGCATAACAAAGGGGAGGTGAAAGTAAAGAAAACATTTCAGAAAAAATGATAAACTTTTCCCTTTATGCTTTAGAAAGTGTTAATCATTGACTGTTTCTGTGAGTTCCTCTAAGTACTAAAGAGATAAAGGTGAATGATGCAGGTTTTCTCTACTTAAATTACTTGCACTCCATAAAGTACCAATGTACATATGTAAATAATGTCATAGTTAGTTGTAATGCAAGTGCTTAAAGTGACCATAGTAGCAATTTTAAAATTTGTTTAGAATTGCAAAGAAAACTAAGATGTGAGAAGTAAATAGCTCATTAAGTGATTGAGAGAAAGAAAGTTGTTTACAGAGTTAATCCTTTCTGGATACTTTGAATGTCCAATACATTTATTTATTTATTTATTTATTTATTTATTTATTTATTTATTGTTGGACTTGAGAGAATTATTAAGAGATGCCTTGTTATCTCAGTTGTATGATCAACTGACATATTTTTCATCAGCTTCATTTTTTAGCTTTGACAATCAAAATCAATAACCTTGATTGGTTGGCAACACTTTTCTTTGGCATTAGAAGACAAAAATAATTAAATAATACCTCAGCTTAAACTATAACTGCGATTATTGCTAGATAAGCTATACCTTGGAAGAACTCCTACTCTAGAAACCAAAAGCAGTGGAAACTGCAATTATAGAAAGAATAAGTCTTCAAGTGAGTCAGTGGAATATACAGTGAGAAAGGTCCCTGCTAATTTCTAACTCAGTCATCTCTTATGAATATGCACCATTGTTTACTTTGTGATTTAAGGTGGTGTTGTTATTTTGTACATAGCTTACCCCAAGCCTCCTGCAGTCATATGTGGGCTTTTTCAGAGATGGCTGAACCTAGAGTGTGTGATACTGATACTAAGGGTGTGTTACTAAATCAGTCTTCTGATTGGTTTCTCATCACTTTAATTTTGAAAGCCAAGGTAGAGAAGAACAGGGGCAGAAAGAAACTGGTCAGGCTTCTTTCCTCCTTTGATATCTCTGCACATAATAAACTTTTTCTGCACTGAAACGCCTGTGTGCCACATCACGCTGCCTTGAAACAAGTGGATTCTGGACTGAAACCTGCAAACTATGAACTATGTAAACCTTTACTCCTTTACCTTTGGGTTTTGAGTATTTTGTCTCAGTAGTGAGAGAAAAAAAAGTAAGTCATGTGGAAGCAGCATCATGAGCTTGGCATCCCAGTTTTGCTACATCATTTATCTGCATGAGTGTGTCCCCTATACATCCCGCTGCTATCTCAGTACTACCTTAGGCTGATGGTCCAGACATTCAGTGCAGGACCCAGTGGTCAGGTGCCTACCAAGCTATCTTCTTTCATACCAAGTGCAGCTGCTTTGGTTTGAGATGATCTCTATGATGATGTATCAGTGAAGAAATATTCTATAAGTTTAATGAGGGGCCTAGGCATAGGAAAGCCAAACCTGTACCTAAAATTTGGTGGTGATTTTGGTTAAATCACTGCTTTTGCTAGGACTAAAGGGGTAAGGTGTGGTCAACTTACACTGTTAGCTACATGGTTTTCTAGAGTTAACTGACCTCATCATGTGTTCTTCATTTATCTACAGAGTATGTTGTGTCTGCTGGGCTCTGATTTGTGTAGTATAACAAAATTTTCCTCCATATTATCCTCTAGCAATACCTTCTACACATGCTATAATAGAAGTAGCAGGATTTAAATGAGATAAAGAAGATATATTCAAGACCATTTTCAGCCTCTGATTGTATTAAGACTGCTTCTGTAATTTGGGTCAAGGAAGTCATTTACTGTAGGAGTACATTAGGAAAAAAGTGAGTAGGGAGCGTATGACCACCAGTAGAAGTGAATAAAGTACACCACAAGTGCCAGAGTCTGGTCTGCATTCAGTTAAGAATACAGAATCACTGTGCTTTACTTTGGAAATGAGAAGTTTAATGTAGGATTTAATGTTTAAACAGAGGCAGGAGGAAATGGGGAAGCAGCAATCTAGGAGGAACCTGGAGAAACAGAGGCATAGTCACCAAACACACCAGAATGATGTGCTTGTGTGGCTAGGCAAGTAGACCATGAGAGCTTGAGGGAATGACTTAAAAGGCAACACTATCTGCCACAAAAATTAGACAAAAGCTGGGCATCAACTTCATATCTGTGAAGCCACTTCTCTGGAACCTGTGGCCAGTGTGTGGTGGCAATCTCATTCTAAATGTGGTTGGTAAAGTGAGTCACAGGGGACACTGGTCACAGAAAAGGAGGAGGCAGAGGAAA
Organism: Myocastor coypus; assembly: GCA_004027025.1. NCBI lineage: Eukaryota > Metazoa > Chordata > Mammalia > Rodentia > Myocastoridae > Myocastor > Myocastor coypus. The sequence goes on from PVJA010009313.1 coordinate 47,442, forward strand.
AGCCAGGGGTCATCATGACGTTTATTTCTAAAAGTCTGTTTTTATATCTATTTATTTCCTGTATTCTGTGCCTCTTCCCAAAGTTTGTGATGGCAGGGTTTGTAAATTTACTAAATTTTTAAACATTTGTTTAACTTTGTAAGGCTGTTCTCCTTAAGCTCCTAAATCCACATTTCTAGCCAGGTATGATAATACATTTCTGTAATTCCAGCACTTGGGAGGCTGAGGCAGGAGGATTGGTGAGACTTTGAGACCAGTCTGGGCTACAAAAGTGAGCTCAAGGCCAGCCTGAACTGCATAGCGAGACCCTGCCTCAAAAGATAAAAAAACTAACTAACTAACTAACTAACTAACTAACTAACCAACCAAATAAAATAAGGTCACATTTCTTTTCTTTTCTTTTCTTTTCTTTTCTATTCTTTTCTTTTAGAATAGAATATTTATTGGGAAAGAAAGCTTCTGTCCAAGAGGGGAACAGAACGAGGCCCCTTCTGTTCTTCCTTTCTTTTACTCCATTTTGTTGAAAAATTTATGCTATAATATTGACTTAGATTCTGTATTCTGTACTTCTTATACATTCTACTCCCTGAAAATCTGTCACAATCATTTTCTAACACATTTTAATTTCCTATTCATTATATTATATCCCCAATCCAGTCAGCTGGTTTAGTGGCTTATATCAGGGCTTACTGTAAAGTGAATGGCAAGGTTAGTGCTGAGCACCACTCAAGGTGCTTAGTGCAAGCAGGACACTAAGCAATTCTTAAGTAAAACAGCAATGCAACCCCGGCCTCACAAATGGGTGAGATTTTCAGAAAAAAATATAGTTTGAAACTGGAAAAGTTTAGTATGCTGCTATGCCAGCGTTGACATCTAAGCGAAGGATGCCTTGCAAGGGAGACGCAAGCTCGTACTGCTGTGCAGGCTCAGAGACTCCGAAGCTGAGCAATACCGGCTGCCATCGGACAAAGGCGTGCAGTGTGAAAGATGCACCTGCTTGAGGCTCTCCCTTGGGATTTCCAAAAATCTTCCTTGCTCTAATGGAAGAGAGAGAATTATGCATCTAGTTATACATATTTTATGTTGTGACACACCAAACTTCTGTGATACTCAGCATAATTCATTAGGTAATGATGGGAGATAGACAAATAGACAGACAGACAGACAGACAGATAGTAGTACTTTTTGACAAAACACTCATTAGTGATGAATTTTGCTGTCACTTGTACAGTATTTTCATATTCATAACAATATTGAATGATTAACCTATAAAATTTGTGCTTAGTGTATCGAATTAGACTTATAAATACTAAAAAGCAGGCTTACACAAATTTCAAATAGTGAAGGAGAGCCAAAAAGATCTGAGATTTTCTCATGTAAATTATTTCATCCTTGTGTTGTAAAGAAATTAAATTGGTGAGCTTAAACATACATAATATTTGGATTAAAGCATTATAATTCGTTAAATTTTGGTTAGAATGTTATATTTCCACTTGCTAAATGGGAATAAGTGGCTTACGAAAAACTTCTTTGCCAACTTGAGGAGTAGATGTAAAGCCCACGTTAGTGACTGCAATTTTTTTTAAGTTGTATGCTCTATTTTGGTCTCTCTTTAATTCTAAAAGTGAAAACAGAAAAGAAAAAGAAAGAAAATTGACCAATTTTACAGTTTATATTTAGTGAACTTTATTCATGCTTAAAAATGTCTTAAAATATCAAAATATCTATGCAAGATTTGGTTTAATGGTACCAGAACATTATATTTGAAGTTTGCAGTGCAGTGGGGAGACATAACATTTCTATGCAGAGAAAATGGAAAGGCATCATGTCCAAGATATTTTTAAAACATCTATGTGGGTTTTGTGAAACATGTCATGCTGAGTCAGTCATAATTTTATAAAAGGTTTGATTATTTTTAAAATAGGACTGAGTAAGGGCTGGGAGATAGCTCCGGGGCACAAATGCTTGCCTGGCAAGTGCAAGGTCGTGAGTTTCATCCCTAGTCCTGCAATAAATAAATAAATAAATAAATAAATAAATAAATAGGACTGAAGAAAAACTAAAAATATTAATGCCATCGTATTGAATAAGTTGTTATGCAACTAGCCACAAGTGTTTTCAAATCCTCCAAACTGCAAATTCTAATTTGGTTCATAGAAACTGGTGAAGCCATTCAAATAAACCCTCTAAAATTAAAACTAAATAGGACATATATTTTTCCCTGTCTGTAATATACATGTCCATACATATACCCATATGTACATCCTTTATTTGCAAATGACCATAAGCTTAGCAATAGTGTAACTATTCGTGATATCAATAATGTCTTACATGACAAAGAAATGTTCAGTTTTAAAGACAGCAAAATATTGATCATAGTTCATATGAATTAATTTATTATCTCTTACATTTATTTTAAAAATAATTTCCTGTATTTAAAATGACTACATGGGGCCAGGCAGGATGGCTCAGTGGTCTAAAGCGCCTGCTTAAAGCTTAGGCGGCTGCAGGGCCCACGGTTCAATCCCCAGCACCACATGCTGCGTCAGACCTGCCCTTAGGGCAGGCTGAGCCAGCCATAGAAATAAATAAACAAAACAAAAAAAAGTTCTGAAACAAGAAAAAAAAAAAATTATAAATGACTGCATGATTCTTCTTTCCTATCCTTTACACTTACTTTTTTCTCTTTTCTTTTCAACATGAAAGAGCCCGTCTTATGCTCACTTGTGATCGCCCATTTGCATGCTCCATCAGTGTGCCTGGTGCCCTCAGCCCTTCCAGGAGCTCCCTCCACACAGCTCTGCCCCTGCAGCACAGGTCTGTTTGATCATACCGCAAGGACATCTTCCAACTGGCTTCTCAGTCCAAAACTCTTCTTGGTGGAAAACTTCTATTAAGATACAATAAAACTTTATTTGTTCTTTTTCAATTCTAATCAACCTATAGCATTTTCTTTTCTTTTCTTTTCTTTTCTTTTCTTTTCTTTCTTTCTTTCTTCCTTCCTTCCCTCCCTCCCACCTTCCTTCCTTCCTTCCTTCCTTCCTTTCTTTCTTTCTTTCTTTCGTTCTTTTTCTTTCTCAGTTCTTATGTATGTGTTTTACCTTTCAGTTGCAGTAAACACATCTTCAGATGACTAAAATATTTATTCTGCAAGCATTTCTAGTGCAGCTCACAAAAATAAATTAGTATTAATGAAGAAACTGTTATCAGACTTGAAATGTGAATAGGAATTAGTACAAAAAAATCACAAAGGTACCTCTCTCATATTGTGTGTGTAAAAAAAGGCCTAGTTTATTAACCTATCCTTTCCTAAACCTTAATACTATCATAATAGCTCCCACCCGTGAGTACATTGTAACACACACAAGGGATTGCTGTCACATAAGTGAATACTAACTTGTTCACTTATATAGTGGAACAAATATTTCTTTGCCTTATTTACCACTAGGTTTGTTGCTGAGGTCCTGTGATAATAGACAAATTAACAAGATATAAACACAGACTTTGGTAATATCTATTTTTGCACCAGATGCCTTTAGGAGGAAAGAAAAGCTCAAACAAGAAAACTATTTTTCGTGCTGATGAGGAAATGAATAATGATGGACAGCTACAATGGGCACTATGAATAGTAATGTATAATGTAATGACAAAATGTCAGGCTTGTTTGTACAGGCTGCTCTCTGTGCTCCTGTGCCTACTGGGGTACAGGGTTCTTCTCTTTTCTAGGTAGAGGGATGACCTGTCAGTGAAGCTCTTAAGACTGCTTCAGGGGCGAGGAAGGAAGGTAAGAGTGACCTTTCTGCCTTTGCTAGCTTCTATGTTGGGAAAATATGTTCTGTATCTGAAAACTTACCAAAGGAAAATAGGGAAGAGATAAATTTGAAGAAGTTAAGGTAGGTTAAGTATGAGAGAGAGCAACAAAGAGACAGACAGACAGACAGACAGACAGACAGATAGACAGACACGAGAAGAGACAGACAGAACAGAAATATACTACAGCAAAAGTCAAAATCATTGCAGCATGATTTTGTTACAGTTGAATTTCACTTCAAAAAATGCCATATTCAAGTTATGCAGTTTTTTTAAAAGGGAACAAAAATGCTAAATAAAAATATTCGAAATGATACAAAATTTCATTAAACAAAGTAGTAGGAATTCTATAGAAGTTGTTACATTGCATATTGCTGTCTTCAAGTTAGTCATTCAGATTTCTAGATATGAGTATATAAAACTTCAAAATTAAACAGAAAAAATGACATTTAAGTATTAACTTCCTTCCAGTAGATCAATAGAAATCAGCAGTACAATTATCCAAGCTATACAGATGATAGACAGACAGACAGACAGACAGACAGACAGACAGATAGATAGATAGATAGATAGATAGATAGATAGATAGATAGATTCCCTGTTAAGTTTATTTTTCTTTTCTCCTTTCTGTCTCTGTTCTTCCCATTGAGCACACCCTTTCCCTTTCACAGTATTTATTGCACCTTTTAGGTTTTATTTACTCTTTTAAGTGCTTCCATTAGGGAGACAATACAATGTTACACATGCAGGTCTGATTTATTTCACTTATGAATATTGTCTCTAGCTGCATCAATTTACTATCCTACAAACGTCCTAGGTCATAGGTCTGTTTTATAAACCACACTTTTAATATGAAACACACAAGCAGTCCTATATCAATCATGCAGTAGGGAGGTTGTGTTTGAGTTCTGAGCAAACATGGTCACTAATTTTACCTTTGCTTCACTTATTTGATTATTTTTACAGTAGCTCTAATCATATCTAAAGGCCTTTGGCGAAATCATTTGTTGTTTATCTACTGCCTTTTCTTTTTATATAAGCTTAGAATGAAAGAGGAAACTGTGTTATGATAGAAGCATGAGATATTGCAAACCAGGAAGCTTAGGCTGAGGCAGGGTGCAGCAAACATTTATTAGAAAAAATATAAAAGATAAAGAGGGGCTCGTTGTCCCTGTATATCCCTAACTTCAGCAGCAGATTAGCATTTCATGACCTGAGTTAACATCTTTTATACTTGAATTGAAGGGAAGTTTAGTTATACTACGTTTGATTTCTAAGAAGCATCCACTAAATTTTTACCTAAAATTGATCAATGCAAATAGTAGAGTTGATTTTCAAAAGGGTATATGAAATGATGTTGAAAAAGAATTGGAAATATTTGGGAGGGAATACATGAATTTAGCTATTGCATCTTACCATTTTTGTTATCTTTTTTTCTCAAATAAGTCCATTTTACTTGTAGTGGGAAACAGGTTTTTACAGTATTTATAAGAACTACACAAAGTATATTGACAGAGGACTTGCTGTTTTTAATCTAAAATCTCATTCCAAAGATAATACCAATAGTACATGTATATGAATGTACACTTATTTGATTTGCAAAATATATTTGCAAATAAAACAGAAAATTCTACTGATGTCACTCAGTAGTTTACTAGCTTAGAGACCCAACATAACCACATTATTTAGAACATAGTTTCTTTTCTTACTGGTGTTAATCATTGTTTGCAGGTGAGCCAGAATTTACTAATTTTCAGGAAATTTATTATTACTACCTCAGGAGAAAAAGGTCTCCCAGTACTCGAAGAAGTTGGACATGGTCAGCAGAACTCTCGAACCAGGCTGATGTATCTGTGGCAGTTCCCACCAGTGGGGAACATATATATAAATCAGTATGTTTCACATAGGTTTTAAGGCTGAGAACTCCAACAACTGGGTATAAATATCTCAGAAAGGGCTCCTTGTGGTATATCCCATGGAAGAAGACCTGAGATGGATGAATCTGGTTCCACTGAAAAATTAGAATGAGAAAAAGTCTAGAGTATCACTGATCCATTCACTGGTACAAGGTCTTCTCGAGCTAGTTAACTCCCTGAAGGTCCTGCTTTCCAGTACCTATGGATTGAGGATTAAATTCCCAACTGCAAATTTTGGACGGCACTCATTCAACTCAGAGCACTATGCGCATATATAGTTTCTAAGAGCTAAAAATTGTAGTCTAGATAAAATTTTTTCTAAGGGAGAAATATCCAGCTACATTTTTCATGTTAATAAAAATGTTTAATTTGCCTGTAATAAGTCTGATTATAGTAGCAAAATAGGGCAGAGGTTGGTTGTGAATTCACCAGTGAGTTGAAAATGTGCTCTTTAGCTTGTTCAAATCTTATTTTTTTCTATTATTTTTTTCTATATACCATACCTGTTTTCCTAGATCCCTTTCAGATTATAAGGTGAAGTGGGATACAATTCTGTCTCATTCCCTCTCCTTGTTTCTCACAAAGGTCACATGGATACAAACATGAGTCTCTGAATTTGCCTGCCTTGCCTACTTTCTATCTCTTATTAAATTTCATACCTTTATCTTCTCTAATACAGTAGCTTATCTTGTCACCAACCTTGCTTACTCAATACTACACTACTTATTTTACTTTTTCTCCATAGACCAATATGAATGGCCTCCCTGCCCCAAGCCCCAGCCTTTATCTCCAGATAACGCAAAAGGCTTTTAAATAACAAAATGACATTTTGGATTTTTCTATCCTGATATGTAGAGGAAAATAGATGCTATCTATTTTTGGATGCCTGTAATGTTGTAAAGAGTTTTGATTTTCTAAATCACTTATGTTACCTGTCAAAATTGGCTACTTTTGCTCTCTCAAAAAATATTCTCATTACCAGCAATAAAGAGTCAATTTAATAGTCAAAAAACTATTTCTCTCTCCCCAATTAAATCTTCCCTATTCAAATAGTTTTATTGTATATAACTATAATATGCTGTGTTAAAAATAAAAATTACTGGTACTGATTATGCATAATCATATTCCTTGCTTATTCCTCACTGTCCAAAATACTATAGGAGGGGTTCTCTGAGCATCTTTCCATTTTGAGGAGTACACAATTAATGAGCATTCTTGTCCCAAAGGTATTCCAATGAACTCTTAAATTTATATCAAGTAAAGTTTTTCTTTTAACAAATGAGGGGAGTATAGCTGAAAACATTGACTAAACCCACCGAAGAGAGGAAAACACTTCTTCAGTGTATTAAAAAAATTCTGGGGAGTTCCAATCACTGGCTTGGCAACGTTGTGTTGGGAGACTAGGAAACATAACAATCTAGCCTCTTCTTCCTCTTCTTCTTCTTCTTCTTCTTCTTCTTCTTCTTCTTCTTCTTCTTCTTCTTCTTCTTCTTCTTCTTCTTCCTTTCCTCCTCCCCTTCCTCCTTCTTCTTTAAATGTATTTTATATAGAATTTCACTACACAGCTAAGACTCATGGTGATCCTCATGCCTTCAGCCTCCTCAATGCTGGGATTACAGGCATGGGACACTGCACCCAGACACTGACTGACTCAGTACAGCTGGAGGGTGGGGCTGGCATGTCATGTGGTGCAGGAGATGGAACCACAGTCCCTTTACTTGCCTTATCTTGCCTAAATAGGTGCTTTAGTCCATTTAGCTATCTCACCAGCTCAGCAAACTAGCTTCTTGATTAATATTTTTCCCCAGAGAATTGGGTGATTTCCATTCAGAACTCAACTTTGGTCTTAATATTATAGCTGCACAATGCCCAAATTTCCAAAATTGCATTTAAAAAAAAATCTTTCAATCTGAATCAGCACAATAACAAGACACCAATGAAATCAAGTTTCTTTTTTAAGACAGTCGAAAGGTACAGAACAAATTCTTTAACCACGGGCCATCTACTCATATAAGTTGTTAAAATGCTTTGGGAAAATCATAAGGGATATTCAGACCTTAAGACATTTCCTCAATTAAAAAAAAGAAATAAATTTTCCCAGTAGTTAAATGTCTGTATGATTAAATTATTTTGCTCACACTTTCAATGTTTCCTTGTGTATTTAATGTACATCCTAATCTCTCCTGCATTCCAAGTGGTTTCCAATCATGGCAAAATCATTCAGCCCTTTTCAGTCACTGTAACACTGAAGAAAGAAACATGATTATTTTGTGTATTCTTTAGCACATTTTGCAATTAGAAACAAATTACATATTAGTGCATTGTTTGTGTGCCATGATTAGAAACAGTTTTTGAAACACACCTCCCACCCATTATACTGCTTCTAATGCCATATCAATTATTGTTATACTCTCTCTCTCTCAAGAAAATGTTTATATAAAAAGGTAATAAAACAGAATAAGAGACAAGGGAAAAAATGCCATAAGAGTGTACCACTACATTTTTGTAAATGATTAAATTCTCAAATTTCTGTGTAAACATGTGTAAATTTTTTTATATTCTATAGGGATTTAAAGCTTAGAATATCAATGATTGATGGAAAATACATATTTCATGTTATGTTTAAGCTATTTGGCATTAAGAAAGATAATGATGTTAGCCGGGCGTGGTGGCGCACGCCTGTAATCCCAGCACTCAGGAGGCTGAGGCATGAGGATCAGTGCGAGTTCGAGACCAGCCTGGGCTACAAAAGTGAGCTCAAGGCCAGCCTCAACTGCATAGCAAGACCCTGTCTCAAAAACAAAAAACAAAACACACAAAAAAAAGAAAGATAATGATGTTAAGCTCAAATGCCTATGTTATAAGGAATAATATCATTAAGCTTCTCTTTTGGAGGATTAACCACATAAGTTTGCAAACTGAAATATTAGAGAAAAAGAAGGGCTGCAAGGATAGCCAATATATTGGTGCTAGCACTTCAAAGTCAATGAGAACTTAGGACATAAGAGAACCTGTACTGTTACAGCCTATAACTCAGTGGTTTCCCAAATTTGCTGTTCAAGGAGATTATGGGACCATAGAGGAAAGTGATAGATGACATATAGTGTACCTAAGGAGAGTCACCTAGAGTGAAAAAAATTCTCCCTGGCTCTGAGAGAGAATAAATTGGTTAAGCAATGGCTGTGACTCATTCAGATGACTGACACTGACAAAAGATCTACACACTGCTGCATATGGTTTCAGGGTAAATCTTGAGGGGTTTTGAACAAACTTGTCATATACAAAAGTTTTATTTTTTGTTTTATAGGTCTTGCTTTATCTTGATCTTAACCATCCAGCAGAAAAGTCTAACTACGAGTTATAAAAGGTAAAATCATATTAATTTGCTGAGCTGTAAAAGGCTCAAGTCAACACCCTCCAATATTGCCAGTGGTACTGCTAACCGACTACTATTCTGGACTATTTGACTATATATACAGCTACTTTCTCTTGGTCAAATGACAAGATTTGTTACTAATAGTGTTTAGACAAGATATCATGTCTTCATCTTGTACTCTAAACAAATACTACTAAGACAACAATATGTAATGTATTAATTATTGTATCTGTCCTATTAATCTGTTGTGAAACTGCCTCACTGCTATTTCTTTCTCATTAATACTAATAAAAATAAATAAGTAAGTAAATAAAGCACAACTCCCACCCATAGCTCAGAGTCTGCACCAGTTAAGTTGAGACTGTCCCATAGAGTGTGCTGCTGCCCTACTGAAGAGCCCTGCCTTTCTGCTGGATCGTCCTGCGCTGCAACACTCACTCTAATTAGGACCACAGCATGTATTCTCAGTATGAATACAACTTAAAACTATATTCATCATTCACCATTTTATATTGATGGTGTTTTATATTACATAAATGAATCAAAGATTAACAAATAAGTATTTCTAAGTATTTCTCACATGCAATTTAAGAGTTCTGAGTTACTAAGAACATGTACCACTCTGACATAGGTAAGAATTTTCTTGTGGAAGGGAAGACACACTACATATAGTTCTTAAATAGACTACAGGAATTTTAAGTACTAATGCATTATATTATGTGTCTTGAGAATGACAAGTAAAAATATAAATTTTGAGCAAGCCGGGAGTAATTGCTTGCTATCATAGATATTATTAAATTTTAATTAGTGTTTTATGTTTCTGTGTTCAATAAGCATGAGCTTTGGACCTTTGTTTCCCTACAAGGGTGGCTGTAGCCCTGCTCTGTCCTTCAGGATAGCCAGTGATAGCAGAGTTTAAGATAACTAGGAGTTGTGGCTATCGTTATTGAGATGTAAATGTTACTTACAGGTTACTAGTGCCTTATACATCCAGGGATATGAGCAAAAGTGGTTGGAACTCATGTAAAGTTTTCTTTTCTTTTCTTTTTCTTCTTTTTTTAAAATTCTGAAACAGACCTGTTTTAACTTTACTGGTTGCTGTTGTGGAGAAGGTGGCATTTTCACCTTTGCCATAATAAACTAGAAATGTGTGTAGAAAAAGAAAAGTGGTTGGAGCTGGAAAAAAATCTTTTAGGAAATTGTTAACTGATCAGATCTTCAAAGAATAGAGGAATCATCACTAAACAGGAAGGATGTGGTAGGAGCACTATGGCAGGTAGACAGCTTTCCGGGCATCACCAAGATTAGGACTTTGTGGTGAATTTCCATGGTTGGCTTTAACAACCAATTGCCAATGGAAAATGACCAGGGATAGGTTGGGGATCATGGGAAAAATATGGAACTCCTGCCAGGTGGTTTCAGAGCCCCTAGAATGTTGGCTGCCCCTGATAGAAGATATAGCATCACATGGGGCATTGTGAATTTACTATTATTAATGTCAGTTTTCTTCTGCTGCTCCAACTTTTCTATTTTTCCTCTGTGACTTCTACCCTTAAGGCAGACATCCTGATTTTCACCTGGATCTGTGCCCTTACTTAGAGTGTCATGTTAACCAATTTCACCTCCAGGACAAACTTTCAGGCTTTGAATTTACTAATGTGGACTTGAAATCTAGGGAAGATGTTCATCTTCAGTTTTCTTTAAATTCAATTATTTTTATTTTTGCATGAAGTTTTATTACTATGAAGGTACTCCAGAGGTATCTGTGGTATGGATGCTTCCTCTAATTACTCAATCCTAGCAAATGGGAGACCTTTTAATTTTACTTAACTTCAGTATATGAGGAAGCAGTAGGAAGCTCCATTCCAAAGAGAAAATAGCATTCACTGTGCCTGAGGGCTTAGCATGTTTCCATGACAGCTAACTTCTGAACTCCAAGGAGGCTTTTGGCTCATACTGTCAGTGCCCTGAAGAGGATACAGATGCAACCCTGAATGTGGGCAGGTGTTTTCTAAATGTCACAAGTCACTCTGATTGATAGTAGAATTAGGTGGCTATAAAACTTGCTGATGAGAGATCCGAGATTGAGCAGAATCTAACTGCAGAATTATTGATTATCTGCCAAGCATCTTGTTCTCCCTCTGGCTAGAAAGAAGTATCCGGAGGCATCCTTGCAAAGCTTGCAGGCTTGATCTAGAGGTGAAGGGGATGACATGACACACAGTAACCCACCGCATAGATCTGGGTGAAAATAAGGGTGTTTGGTAGGAGGACTCAAGTAAGTTCAGTGCATCAAGCCCTACGGGTGTAAGTGACAGAGGAAAGCTGGAGAAGTAGAAGGAAAGGGAGAGGTAAGTTCCTACAAAGTCTAGAAAAAAGTGAGATTTGCTTGGTGAAAAAGGAGAACAAAGGAAACAAAAATATTTTTTGTTGAATTAAAAATAAGAGTATCACTGATGTTTTCTCAAAGCAATTGCATATTCTATGAGGCATACAGAGGATTATTGGGCTGAATTTATAAAGTGCACACTTAAAGAGTGTCAGAAAGAGAGAGAAGGGAAGAGGGCAAGTGAGAAGCCTCATAGTAAAGAACTGGATGTTTCCATGTGATTTGGAGTGTCCTTAAGATAGATTAAGTAGGCTGTGCATCCCACATCCGTGTGACCTCCCCATTTTGTGTGCTGTTAGGAAGTGAACAATTTACATGTTCAAACCAGTTTTAGTGGATCGTTAGGGAACAAAAATTGTTAAAGTTGATTTTGTTCTACAAACTACAGTCTATGGTCTCAAACTTAATCCTGAGGAGATTTGACCCTGGAAGGTACAAAAAAAAAAAAAAAAAAAAAAATGAATGTTTTATTATACAGGTCTTGCTTCAACTTGCCCTTGACCACCCAGCAAGAAAAAAAAAATGCTTAATTACAATGCATGAAACGCAGAGCTAGATTAGTGAGATGAGCTTTAGGAGGCTTAGATTCAATAGCCTCCAACATTACAAGCTTCACTGGTGGCACACTGCAATTGCAGAACATTTGACTGTGTATGTATCTGCTTCCTCTTAGTCCAAAGAGAAGTATATTCTTTTCCTTTTTTTTTTTTTTCTAAGCAACATCAATAGGGAGGTGGGTCATGCCCACACACTGTACTCTGTAGAATGATTGTGAGGACAATATGCAATATGTCAACTTTCAAAAAAAAGAAAGGGTAAAAGAAAACAAAAAAGTAATGTTGATTTAAAAGGGTTAATGTTTAGTTGTTTGATCAATCTTATATACCTATATGTATTAATCTAAACTGATCTGATGATGAAAATATGTAGTATAACCATTGTTAAATTTAAACAGTAATATTAAATTGAAAAATGTGAAAGAAAAAAAAACTGAATGTATATGAAAAAGAAGATGCAGCATTCTTTCAAGGGCCTTGGCAGTGAAAAGGAAAACAAAATGAAATTTTGAAGAAAGTCAAAGAAATTTTGCTTTGGTGTTTCAGAATGGAATAATGTTGATGTTTAAAAGTCGAAAGAAAAGAACAAGTAGAATAATATAACAATGTTCAATATGATAACCACTGTTGAATAACTATCATCTTGGTTTATTTGAAATTGTATATCATTTCTAATGTCTTATCTATCTACAGCCATGACATCCTGAACAAGCCTGATCTCATCTAATGTTTTATATATTATCTTCGTATTCTCCTTAAAATAATAATCAAAAGTACTCTAGTGGATAGAGCAATGTAGTTACAACCTAAGCAAGAAGGTGAAAGCCTTGTCCTTGAGCAGAAATAGTACTCTCAAAAAGATATTTTATCTACTTTGAGAGTCAAAAATCAAGCCATAAAACTAAGTTCAGGAAAGAGTGAACATAGATGAGAAATCAGAAATATAATTTAACCTAAAGGAGATGAGATGTTAAGGGTTTTTTTTTAAAATATAGATTTGTGGGTTTCGTATGAAAAGTAACGTCTTGTATATTGCTGATTTATTCCAGATTACAATGTGTTTAATGTATTAATATGATCAGGTTGGTAGTAATAGGTTATTGTAGATCATGCTTGATGATGGTTTTCATAATAAATTATGTTAGTTCTCTTCAGAAAAAAAGTTACTCTCCCCATGATTGTGGGGAATCCAGCATCCAAATCTTTCCTGCCTCCAGCACTGCCAATAAAAGAAGTGACATGATAATAATGACTTTATTTTTTTATAGTCACAAAATTTATTTTTAAAATAATAAAACATTTTTACAAAAGTGCACTACATTCTGCACACTTCTCTAAGCAGATGCCAGGGGCACATGGACTGTTGTTACTTTCCTCCCTGTCCCAACCCCCCCAAATGTTTACAGTGACTGCGCAAAGCAAGGTGTTCACAATAATTACATGAGAGGAAATCTTTTTTAAAACCAACAGCAATGAACAAAAAATAAAATCTATTCATTATGCTGCTGTTTTATTTTTTTTTCCTTTTTTATTGTTCAAATTTAACACGAGTTATATTACATATTTTCATCATCAGATCAGTTTAGATTAATACATATAGGTATATAAGCTTGATCAAACAATTAAACATTAACCCTTCTAAATCAACATTAATAT